>MVJL01005046.1:0-69030 GCA_002156465.1 Macrocentrus cingulum
ATTTTTTATTTAAACAATAGGCTAAAAGAGCTATAAATAATTATTTTAGGGTAGTGATTATGGTTGGAAATTTATAGGGGATGTCTTTCCCAACATTTTGGCGTATTATTTGTTTCAAAATGTTAAATTAGGGCTGGAGAAATTTAATTTTTAATATTAACAGCTTAAACAAATGACGATTACGTGCAAACTACGCAGGCAAACTGGGGTTTTCTTTTTCTTAAAATTATCTATCCTTTAAATTCTACAAGTTACAGTAGGTTTAAAAACGTTTCGAAAAAAGAAGTAATTTTATAACTAACAATTTAAATAAAAAAATTTTTATATCGTATTGGGCTTTGGTAATTTTTCGTCGATTTGCGGCCATATTATTTGCAGATAATTTTAAAAAAGACCCCCTTCCCAACGGGGGTTGGTAAAAAAATAAATATTCAAGCCATACTTTTTATCCATTAAGTTTTCTATAACGTCTAAAATATTTACACGTGTAAATAAGTGATATATTCACAGTTAATCAACATTGATTATTCCAAAATTTCTAAATTTTTCGATACAAGCAAATAATTTATTTAAACATTGACTACATCACGCACTTAATCTCCAATTTATTAACTATCAATAAATTTTATTCACTGTTAATAAATTCTTCTCTCAGCGCACCCAACTTTGATGCATTCAATTTCTCGTGTTTATAAAATACATTTTTAAAATGAATAAAAATGGTGAATAATTTTTTTTACCTCCGGAATAAACTAGGAATTAAAAAAAAATAATTAGCACACAAGTTTTATCACCCTTAGGTGATGAAGTATGAAAAGCCAATCTAAAGTCAATGGAAATAACAGTAAAATAAAGTAGAAAGTATGACAGACATATCAACGTAATTTATACTCGCCAATATAAGAGATGAAAAATAGTAAAGAGAGTAATTACAGAGTTTCTAGATCCATTGGTTTTACAAACAAATGCTTCGAGGCAAGTGTGTATCATCTGGCACTACTAACTCCTATTGATGCTGATGTTGCATTGCGTTCTAGATTTTACAGATGTGTTATACAAGAACTTAAGATATTAAAAAAGTCCAAGATCAAAGTAAACTCGCTAGTGTGCTCACGTGGGTGGTGCGTTCTTTGGAGGAGAGAGTGAAAATAGAGAAAACGACACACAGCTTCTGGCACAAGTTGATAACATTTTGTTTGCTACATAGACCCTATACTCGCAAGTGTCTGCATGTCCCGAATAAAATCATCAGTTTTTTTATTCTGCTCGTGACAACGCTCGTAAAGCGTGAAAACTCATACACATCACGAGATAACGTGTGATAAGACTGCACGAGCATTTGCATAGTGCCAAGCGCATTTTTTCCCCGGGTATTTCGTTCAGTCTCGTGTGTTTTATCAGTCAACTTTTTTTTTTTGACTGTCATAATAATATCCGCGTTGTATATTTATCAGCGCCATGTTTTCACTCGTGATATTTCTGTCTTGAGCAATTAAGGTTTATCAAATATGACACAAGTTGGATGGGATTTTTTACACGTGTGTGGAAATGAGGTGGAGGATGTTTGTAGGATTTTTTTTATAAAGCGTTAACTCACCGACACAGGTGATTGCATGGTCTGCTGGGGGTCGAAGGACATTTCTAGACCAGGCTGCTCGCAGTACTTCCAGCGCACATGGGGGCCCACACACCATCAATACTCCAGGTGCGACGTGGCCCTTGTACCTCAACTGACGCGTCGCATCCACCAATGCTGCGTTCCACCAGCACTTGGAATTCGCCTCCAAGAAACTCTGAAAAATGTTAATAAAATTTTTAATCGAGTGATCAGTGAAATATACGGCATTGAAAATGGTTTTTTATTCTTAAAAAATTAATATCCTCATGACGCAACTCTTGGAAAATATTGATAGTATAACATACAAAAGGGCGGCAGGGTGTTGTTGATTTTTTTGGGTGTTTTTTAGACTCTCAAGCAACTATAAAAAAAATATCATCGCGAGGCAAAGCATTTAACATTGTATTACGTAACTATTTCCTATGAATTTGGGGTTTAGAGGCTGTGCGATGGTATTTAAAATGACGATAGGGGGTTGTAGATTTTTTTGAGTGTTTTTGGGACTCTAAATTAACTGTAGGGAAAATATTGTAATTTAAAGAAACATTTATAACACTATATTACATGAATATTTCCTATAAATTTGAGGTTTAGGGTTGTGGGATGGTCTTAAAACAACACTAGAGGGTTGCAAATTTTTTTAAGAGCTCTTTAGACTCTAATGTAACTATGAAAAAAATCTTATCGCTAAGAAAAATATTTAACACTATTTTTCATAATAATTTCTTATAAATTTGAGGTTTTGGGGTGTGCAATGGTTTTTAAAATGACGCTAGGGGGTTGTAAATTTTTTCGGGGATTCCTTTAGATTCTAATAAAACTATAAAAAAAAGTATTATCGCTAAGCAAAATATTTAACACCACATTTCGGGTGCTAAATGGAATTTTTTTAAGGTTGTCAGAGTAGTTTGACTTGCTCAAGGCTGTCAAGGCATTTTTTAAAAATATTTTTGATGTAAAAAAAATTCAATAATCAAATTCTAACTCTCATACAAAAATTTACTCTATTTTTAAAAATTAATATAAATATTTTTGTCAAGTTAAATAAATTTATATCGTCGATTATCTAACATTCAAGTGATTTTTTCTTCCTATAAACTATACAGCGCGAAGTAAAAGTGAAATTTATTTTTAGTATTATTGTGATACAGATTTTACGGGACACTTGAGGAAAAAACTCTCCCCGAGTTTGCGATGAAATACAGCAATGGCTTTGAGTGTTTACGTCCTGGCAGACACTTAGGGCACTTGTTCACCCGCACCCTCGTTCACTTTTTCTGCAATAAAGCAGGCGTACACTTGAGCTAAACGAAGGGTGAGTCGACAATGACGTGCGGATTTTATATATCGTGCTTTGGAATTTTTTCCTCTTCAAATATAAAATTATTTCCTGACCAAGTTTGACGCACATGCACGCCAGCAATCGATCGAACGTGTCTCAGATTATAAGTGAGTGATAATCAGTGACTTTCCCGGCATAATCCTCTCTCTCACTGATGCTCAGGCTAATTTATCAAAAGCGAAATGTTAGAGGTTGAGAAATTGCGCGCATGGAAATTTATGGCTTGCTGAATGGTGCAGTCACACGGGCCAATAATAGGGTTAATTTAGAGTATCGATCAGTACACAGTGCTTGTGGGAATAAAGCTTATAAATATTGGCCGTCACGTGGCTTATGCCCAGACTAATTTTCAGGGTGAAAATATGGGCGTGAATGGATGCCGCGGGCTATGTGCGCCTGTATGCATCAATTTCGTGAGAGAGGGGAAAAAAAAGTCGCAGAGTGCGATGGATGGTGCCAGTGGAAATAGACGATTATCGTCAGACAACGATTGATTTCCTTCTGCAGTCGTGCGTGGAAAATAGTCATTGTTTTTAATTAACGCTCGCGTGCTTCGTTTATCCATCACCCAACACACTCAGGTGTGTATATATTAAATAGAAAAAGGAAAAATGATAATAAATAATTGTACCGCCATATGTGATGCTGATATTTATTTATATGGTCTTAGGATACACGCATTACGATTTTACAGTGCGCTACGCTTTCTCTCCTTTTCGCGCGTCCAGTTTAAATACACAAGCGACATCCGCCGCCATCTCAGTCATTCAATGGACTCAATCGTATAAGGTGACCCCCAGGGAGTCCCTCCTTATTCCCATCTATTGAAAATGGATTTTTCCTCAACACCCCCGAGATAGTAGGTCAAAAAACAGGGGAGACTGAACGCAATTGAAAGACAGTGTCAGTTGAAACATAGTGACGTTTAAAAATCAGTAAAATTTTTAAAGAATAACACAACAATACATCAATACAAATTTTTTTGTATTTAAAATTCAAAAAAAATTCAACTTTTTCAGTTTATTAATGCAATAATGGATGTTTTTAATTAATAAATAAGTGCTTACGAATAAAAAAAATAATATATTGAAAATAAAAACAATTATCCTGCAAATCTTTAATTAAAAACAAAGGGTTTTTCAACGGCAATAATTAAATTTTTATAAATTTTCATGGGAATATGTAGTATCCAAAACTGTTGAATTAATTATTATTCCTTTGCACACAATAAATTCTAAGGATTTTAGTGTTTCCATTGCTACACTTTAGTCTCTCCTATTAATTATGGGTAAACATTTTTTCCAGCGTTTTTCTCAATATTTCAATTTTTTCAGAAAAAAAAAAAAAAATGATGTAAAATCTCTTTATTTAGGAAAAGAAATTTTTTTCCAGGGATATTGTTGAAAATCCAACTAATCCAAGGTACAAACATAATTCTAAAAGTGTCTGGAAGAAGTTGGAATCGATTTTATTTGGTCTCGCGACGCTTAAAGTTTGCGTGCGGGGTGTGCACGTGACTGCTCAGGGCCGCCATCCCCACACACGCATAAGTCTCCATTGAGACGAGCCCACGAAGGCAAGGTGAACATATTTCAAATGTGTCAGGAGCAAGAAGTCCTATTCAAGTATATCTGGAGCCGTCGGGCGCGAGGGGCAGAATCAATACCCGCCAACGTCTTCGAGGAATATCTAAAGCAAGTCCACACCCACTCTGTGCTCATGCGTGTGTCGCGCAATATCGCCGTCACTTGGAGACATAAAAATTTATAAATAATAGTAAAATAACAAAATGTTAACCAACTATTACCCTTTGACACGTGTCTGCACTAATTTTTACATTTTCATATCGACACATGATTTTATTTGAATAATCAACTATCAAATAATTCACAAAAATAACAATTAATAAAATGTTTTATCCACTTTGTTCCTTCTCTTCTCGTCGATCGAATTTTCGCTCTAGTTTTTTCCAACTCGATATTTATATTAACATATATTCACGTGTGTACATTTACGCGATTTCCACATCACGATGGCATTGACAGTGAACTTAACTGGCAAAAGAGCGGAGGCACGGTCGTTGCCTGGCCACTAATTATTATGCAATATTCTCGGCGTTCTCTCACGCGCACGATTACCCTTTAAAGTCCATCGCACGAGCCGCATTGCAGCACCGTGAGACGCAATTTTCATTTAACGTTCGGTATATATGTAGAAACCCTTTAATTCTATTCGTCTAAGAGCGAACGCGCGGTCATTTGAATTTTATTTGGCTCTCAAGTTTATTAGCAATAATTACGGCGCCACTTGGTATGTGTACAGTAAAGCATAATTACCATAATTACATGGGGCATATGTGTAAATATAATTAAATTAGAATATTAAATAGCATTTATATGTCTATTTGAGAAAGCCGTTGGGTCTTATATCTCGTGAAACGACTCTATTGCATGAAAAAAATTAATATTATTTTTTTTATGGATTATAAAAAATTTTTACTCACTTTTTCGTGGATTAAGTGCAGGTGTTGGACAACCAGCTTGTTATGATTTATAAATTTAAATTTCTCTAACACCCTTTTTTGGTGGTGAAACCGCGACTTTTTCGCTTTTTTATAATTCGCAGTTTTTTTTGTTGCAAAATTATTTCTTTCTCCTCTTTTGTAGTCAGGCATAAATGTTTTGCTAATACTCCTGGACATTTAAACTTGACTTGGAAAGTGTGAATTTACTGATAGTTTATTAGGAAAAATACTGGGATTTTTTTTTTTTTGCTAGAAAAAAGAGTTTTTGTCATGGGTAAAAAAAATTTTGCGGTTTTTTGACCATGAAATGTGTTTATTTCCTGGATTGCGCAGTGTGCCATTGACAATCGGCAGCCTTCGGGGCACGTCTGAAGCGTTTAATCAACAAACAACCCCCGTATATGCTGCACTCTGTGCAGTACGAGCCTCGAGCATAAATCACGATAACATAATTTATATGCTAATACGAAAACGGCCGCGTACACGCGGGTATCCCGGACGTGGGCTGTATAGCGTCCGTGCATAGTATGTACATCTACTTTTACAGTCTTGACAAGTACGTTTGTAGTATCTACTCTCGATGTAGCGAGCATCCGACAACGTTTGTCTTGTTCTCATTTTTTACTATTAATTATTTTTTCTTCGAGTAATAACGAGGATTCAACTACTGTGGCCAATTTTCTCAATTAACACACCTCCTAACGTTTAAACTCGACTTTTTTTTTATTTTTTAATAATTTTCCCCCTCATAATCAACTAAAAAAATTTTTTTTTTTCATTTAAAAAAAATTTCTACTGCATGAAATGTAATAAAAAAAATTTTTTAATTTATTTAAAAGTCAAAAAATTTGTTATTTTCAAAATTTTAGGATAAAAAAATTTGTTTTATGTCTAAAATTTTATAAATATGATTTTTTTAAATTCTGATTTTTATGATTTTATAAATTTTTCCATTTTGAGTTTAAAAATCAGTTAAAACTCTGTTAACAAAATGAATAATGGATAAAGTTTATGTAAAACAAAGTAAAAAAAAAAAATTTTCTGTTTATTTGTAGGAAACTACGCTTTCCCCAGCTAATAATCATGAAGCAAGCTACATAAGTTACTGCACAAATTTGAATAGAGAAAAAGAGTCAAGGAGCTACAAAGCAATCGAGTATTCTGTGCCAAACATAAAGTGTAGCATCGAGGCACACCATTAAAAGCGCGAACGCGTGATACATAGCGCGTGTGAGTGAGAGCATTGACAATAAAATGTATTGCACTTATGCTACTGCTCATTGTCGGGTTTATATACATTTATTTATAATATATCCGCGACTTAGAAAGGGAGAGGCGATCTGAGCTCGTATAATGTCTCTCAACGCCATCGTAAACATCAAGGCACTGCCACAAGTGAAACGATTGCATATTTAACCTTCGCAATATATATATATATTCCTGAATAAAAAATCGAAGTTTTGCGTCTAAAAATTTCATCACAGGCCCTATATGCACTCGGTGCGGACGTCCTGCAAAGAACGTAACTGATACAGCCTTCTTATATGTATAAAATAACGTTTGTAACCATTTAATTTAACTGCACACATCAACGTCCTCGAGGAGAACGCGTCAGACCGGTTGAAATTAAAATGAGAACACATAAAATTCAGTTAAATGTCGTTCATTATATCAAATGAACATTTCCTATAACATATACGAAAAAAAAAAAAAAACAAAAAAAAACCACGTAAAATACATTTTATTGAGTCGTTAAATAAAAACAGTAACACCATTAAATATCAAGAAATTTCTTACTTATTTTATTTTTTTTATCTCTATTTTTAAACAAAAATTAAAAGATAAGTTTTTCAGATACTTCATTATACTATTTTTCTAATTTTTTTAACAATAAAACAAATTCGTTTCAGCTACAATTAAAAAAAAAAAAATCATTCTTTAAACAGATTTTTTAATGCAAAAAATTAATATATCAATAATCGGTAAAAGTGATTTTTTTTGGGAATAATATCAGACATTATTTTTGATTGAAGAAAAAATTTTAATTACTCAATTTTTATTTTTAATTCAAGATTTTTTAAAAAGTTTTTTTTTTTCAACAATTTCTAAATATTAATTATATTAAACATTGATACTTAAACACCAAAATAATTTTAATTACTAAAAAAATGTGTATAAAAAGAATTTTTTAATTTTTTGGAAAATTAAAAAAATCCAAACCTTAATTTCATATTTATATAATTAATCATTGATTTTCATGCCATTTTCAATAAATATAAAAAATGAAAAATTTAAATTATAGATTGTTATTTTGACCGATTACTGATTAATATTAGAAAAAAAGAATTTTTGTAAAATATGTAACTATGAAAATTTTTTTTTTTGTTTGTTTTAGTAGAGAAAAAAAAAATTCCCGGATACTGAAAGCGAAGGTAAAAGTGATTTTCAAAGACCTGAAAAACCAATGAAGCTTGCAGGAAGGCTAAAGGACGTAAATGGGCTAAGAAACGAAGGGATATGTGATCGGAAAGTGAAATGGCGATATACGAAGAGGTGTCTCAATCGGCGCAGTAAACGCGGGGGCGTCGCGATCAGCTGATGGATCGGAATACCTCGATGCTATCTCGCCAGAAGCATCAGCAGGTGAGAGACGTGTGTGTATGTACGCGATGGTGTCGTTTAACGTGAGGAAACATCAATTGTCATTAGGCCAGAACATTTCCATCGAGCAAATTGATCCAGCGAAAGCCCGCGCGTTGATACGCTGCTAAAAATATCGATGGCACATGTGTGTAAATGTATATCTAAAACAAATTGCCAAGTATATACATGCGGCGGGCAATCAAATATGTAGTTTAACCGATGGTGAAAGTGGCCGATAAATCGGCAGTGGTTATCGTCAGTTTATTAGCGGAGGACGCGGTTTTTGCATCTCGTCCCTGGGAATCGCCGAGGACTAGATATTCTGGTGTGTGCGGCTTTGGCGAAAGTATAGCGCGCGGTTTTGGTCTGTTCATGTGTTACGCACAGCGTTGAAAGTGCAATGCGCTCTCGTGCTGCGCTGCACACGCTTTTTATTGCCTTCCAGCATGCATGGTAGTAGTGCAAGTATATATCCGACAAGGAGAACTGTCGATCTTGCCTCATACTCAGCTCTGTATAAACGATGTTCTCATTAATTTTGTCCATGTTGAATTTGTTTTGCTTCTCTGCGACAGTTTATAATGCGCGCTGCATATCCAACTAATTTCCTGGCTCAATTGCTGCGCAAATCGATTATCGACAGTTATTTTGCTCCATAGATTTTTTATATATACTTCATGTTCCATTCATCATATAAAAATTCCACGCGTTTTGCGCGCAAATACTTGATCGATTTGTCACTGGAACTTTAACACTTGTTTATAATAGTGTGAGAGACTATTTTTATACCAGAAAAAATATTTGAAAATAGGAAATTTAATTTATTAATATAGAAAGGGGAATACTTGATTTTTTTTTCCATTTTAAGAATAAAAATGAAAGATAAAAAAGATAAAAATTAAACAAAGCCAGTAAAAATCAAACTACTGCCGGTAAAAATCCCCGGGGGGTTTTCGGAAGTGATTTTTGGTCGGTAAAAACATCTAGCACCCCTTAAACCTCGCGATACACCATTATCTCTCGCTGGAGCTGACTTGACCGGCTATTTTGGTTTTAAAAAATTAAACCACGCGAGTACAAATAAAAATAAGGGTAGTACAAACTTCCGGGGGGTGTGTGGAAGCAATTCCCGATCGGTACAAACATTTAGCACCCCATAAACACCGCGATGCAGCGTTATTTTTTCTTGGACCTGTTTAGACCGTTAAAAATTTTTTTCAGAACGATTCAAATTTGTCTGGAAAATATTACATGTATACAGAAAGTTAATAAAAAAATTATAATCGATTTTTTTATAAAGAATTGTAAGCTTATTTTTTTACTAAAAAATTTTATCAACTTTTTTTTATACTTAAATTCCATTTTTTTTTGATGAATTAATTTTTTCAAATGTTTTATTTGTATTTATTTGAATTCGTGTGTACATTTTACCATTGATATTGTAAATTTAACCGTTGGTATTACAGAAGGGAGGAAAATATACTTCCGTGATTTAAATTAAAGCGATAACAAATAGGAAAATATTTTAACGATGCAAATGATGTAATTTTAAAAGCACACGGTATCATTTTCCGGCGTATAACAGCGGAAATAAATATAGAATAAAGTCGCCGAAGGCCGTCTGGACTTGGTAATTCACTGAGCCGCAGGTAAAACGTAAGGGAATCCTCCTGCGAGTGCGCCACACACACAGGAGACGCCTCTCTTATCTTTGCGTACACTCGACGGGCGGATACACCTATAGCCGTGTGCGCTCCAATGTTTATGGATATATGGGTATGCGTTTTTGAAAAAAATGCGCGAGAGAGTATATAGAGGATGAACGGCGCGCGGATAGAAAAGAGGCCCGCGCGTGTGGCTTCTATTTCTCTACGCGCGCTCTTATCCGCGCGCACGCTCTGCCCTCTTGACTATACACAGCCGTGCGTGAGTGCACAGTAAACTAAGACGAGGCAATGCCCTCGCTGTCGTCCACGGTATAAGCCTTGCTTTCCGGGAATAAACTATATTCCAAGATCGATCGCAGATCGCTAAAGCACGCCAGAGGTCTTCTTTGTTTATTTTAAATATTTCCTGTGTCGTATCTCATTCGAGAGATCATATTATTATACACATATGTCGTAAATAATGGCACACCGTGCTCTGTTTATCCTTGCTGCTAGCGTATTTTAACGAGATTCAATACGCTCTATGCCTAACCAATCCAAAATATAGCCATTTTTCATCATGGAAAATTTTTTTTTCATTGTAGAAAAAAAATCTACAATTTTATATCAAACTTTTTTATTACTTGGGATAAAAAAATACTCTTTACACTGAGAGAAGAATTTATTAACAGTTTTAAACGCTGGTTAAAAATAAATTAATAATTTGGTTGTATCAAGAAATTTAGAAATTTTGGATTAATCAATGTTTATTAATTGTGAATATATCACTTATTTACACGTGTAAATATTTTAGAAGTTATAGAAAACTTAATGGATAAAAAGTATGGCTTGAATATTTATTTTTTTACCAACCCCCGTTGGGAAGGGGGTCTTTTTTAAAATTATCTGCAAATAATATGGCCGCAAATCGACGAAAAATTACCAAAGCCCAATACGATATAAAAATTTTTTTATTTAAATTGTTAGTTATAAAATTACTTCTTTTTTCGAAACGTTTTTAAACCTACTGTAACTTGTAGAATTTAAAGGATAGATAATTTTAAGAAAAAGAAAACCCCAGTTTGCCTGCGTAGTTTGCACGTAATCGTCATTTGTTTAAGCTGTTAATATTAAAAATTAAATTTCTCCAGCCCTAATTTAACATTTTGAAACAAATAATACGCCAAAATGTTGGGAAAGACATCCCCTATAAATTTCCGATCATAATCACTACCCTAAAATAATTATTTATAGCTCTTTTAGCCTGTTGTTTAAATAAAAAATTTAAATATTAAAATCAGCAACTGCTTTTGTTATATAAATGATTAGCTGACCCTTTTACCCTCAGTTTCAGAAAAAAAAACTTCCAAAATTGATCTCAACAATTGATAAATAAATCTTAACAATTAAAAAACAGTTTTTAGTGTAAAAAATCAAATATTTTCTACTACTATCTCACGATTTATTGTTAATAATTCGATTCACCATAATCTAACTATAAATCTATATTTTTCAATATGCAAGAAATCAATTCATCTACCAAATATATCTATATGCGTTGAATATAAATAAATTCTCTTTTGCAGTGTAAATACTAAATACTGAAAATAATGACAAAAAATTTCTATTTATAATATTTTCAACCAAAAAAAATTACGTGTTTGCTACAAAAAAATTAATGAAATTTAATAAAAATCATTTTTCGTTATTCTTTAAGTTTTTTATAATTTTTTTCAAGCTGTAAGCAAAAGGTTAAACATTTTGAAAAAATAAAAATGTTGAAAAATGACGAAAAAAATCCATATTATATAGAAGCTGTGCAATTATTTAATTAATTTTTCAAACAAACGATTATATTGAAGCTTTTAAGGACTAACAATAGTAGAACACTGTTATTCAACGGCAGATAAACATCATCGACCATATGCAGGACATGCGGAGCGATTCAAAGGAAATACTCCTCGATACACTGAACAATGCCATGACTCTTGTTCTCGCATTCTCTCTTTGTGCGCCGGTCTGAAGAATCGATATTGCAACTGCGAGGAATCTATATGACCGTGGGTGGCGGCGACGAGGCGTGTGTGCTTCGCGCAAAGTCATCGAGGGTGCAGGATGAAGGGTCTATCTCTCGCCAACCAATCACAAGGAGTTCTCTCTTTCCCACGAGGAAATATCGCTGTCTGCGAGGCTCCACAATGCCATTATTACACTTGCAGGAGACAAAGAAATGACCTCTCATTGTCTCGGGATGATAAAATTTCCCAATTATCAATTTCTATTTTTTTCACCAGCAAAATTCGATGAAGCACAATCACCAGGTGCTGATCATGGAGATCAAAGATAGTCTCTCTTATTTACCCATATCGTTATCAGCCATGAGAGGAAACGTTATGTGTGCTAACAGTAAATGGTATTACGTTTTATTGGCTGATCAAAGAGACACACTTCAATATTTAACGAAGCGTTCACGAAGGTCTGGCTCATATGTTTTGTATATACCGTTATCTGGTATCTGGACAAACAGACGGGCAGCATGATGATGAGAATTTATTTGAATTTACCGCGGAAAAGTATGTAAAAATGTATCAGAATTATAATCTTTATTCATCGGCACTTTGCAAGATGTCTTATCGTGTGATTTATATCCGGGCATTGGCCTCAACAATTAAGCAAATATATCCGACTAATTTATTTCATACTATACCCGGAATAATATCTATATATTTTATATGATCAATAATTTTAAAGACACTCTTTTAATTGGATAAAGTCTAATAACTCTCAGGTCAAGATTATTCTTGTATATGTCTATAATACACGGCTAAATTCTCAACTAGGCCAATCAACAACAAGATATGCTAGACTTAATGTGCCATTGTGCTAGTCTACATGATTCAGCAGCTGCTCTGCAATTTTTCGGAGATACAATGGAATTTTTTGGTTGACGGTGTCAAGTACCCTTGACAACTTTGCTACACTCAACAAGATACTCAATGGTACTTGCTCCTATTTGCCAATCTTTTTCAAGAGTCATCGTCATCAGAGTTTTATCCGCTATAGAACCTACTCGGCAATACTGATTTTATTTCAGTTTTTCCACGATAACTCGATAAATCAGTAAAATAACAAAAAAAGTCATCAGATATAAATGATTAAGAATTAAATTTCCTACAAAAAAGATTAAGTAAAATTTTTTGTATCTCTGATAGTTTTTGAAAAATTTTTATTTTTTTTAAATTCTTATTTTTCAAAATATCTGTAAAAAAATGCAAAATACAAAAAAAATTTATTCTACATTTTTTTTAGTAAATTTAATTTCCCATTTTTTTACTTGAGTGATATTTTTCCCTATTTCGCGTATTTACCGAGTTATCGAAAAATTAGTGAAAAAAAAATTATACACGCCCTGATTTTTCAAATACGTGTTTTTTTTTTGGTACTAAAATTAAAGCAGTTTGTCTTGCTACAGATGATTGTGGACGAGGAGCGTCGTCTATGGCGTCAGTTGAAGCTTTTGCAGAATTGCTCGTAACTCATTGTACTTCATTGCAGCGCATAACGGTGAGACCAATCAGCAGCAAGTTAACTCTGACAACGGTGCTTGTTCGTTGCAAACTACCAACCGAGTACTGTCAGACATACGTCTCGTTTGATAATCCAATACCCGCGCATTAATAGCACCAGCAGTGAAACAGCACGTTTGACATTGTGTATGGTTGGAAAGTATCAATGAAAGCATCGACTGACCTGGAACAGATTGTAGCCCTTGTCGTACATCCACATCTCATCAGCAGGATGCTCTTTATGGCCATCATGTTGGCCATTGGCGGTGAGAACTGAAGGAGGTGGTCCGCGACTCAGTTGAATGGCCAGGGCTCGTTGAAGAAGCAGGAGGCACCTGGTTGGACCAGGTCCTCCGGGGCCATCTCCAAGCATCGAGGCCATTTGTTTCAGGTCGTCAAATCAGGCGGCATCACGCAATCTGAAACATTTAATCATCAACAAAATAACATCTAGATTCTGCATCATTTCACCCGCTCAATATCTTTATATGGAGTTCCAAGATTTAACATGGGATTGCGGAAACTGATTATCAGAGAGCACTTTACGAAAGACGGTTTCAGGGTGCTCTGACATTGACGGGAGAAAGTGGGATATGTGAGTTAATCACATGTTTTCTGGTATATTTATATTTAAAAAAATGTATTCTTTGAAAGCTATTAGAAGTGATTTTTTCCCTCGTCTTTTGATGCCCATATTGGGGATATTATCTAATGATGGGCAAAAAACGGATAATTTTTTAATTTATCTTTTAGAAGGTTAAATATAAATGGACACGTGTATAATTGAGGCAATTCATATATGTTGCATAAGGAAATACACGTTGAGTTAATGAAATCAGTCTGCTTGACACCATGAATAATCGTTTGGCAAACAGTGCAGACATTAATCTATACAATTGCCGGCAACTAGTTTCTATTTACTTTAAAGAAGAAGTTATACTGTTTAACTGTGTTGCTAAGATTCAGAGTAGTAGCACCGCATAAAGAATCTAACGGATATGCCAGGGCAATTCTCATTCGTCATCAAGTTTGCCTCAAGCTACTCAAAACATTGTAATGAAGCTGGATCATTTTTTAAACCTATTTCTCATGTGTAAACAGGAGAGAAAGCAATTTTTTTTCATGTTTAATTATCGTAAAAAAATTATGCTCTATCGATTTCAAGGAGTTTAGATGATAACATGAAAAAAGTCCTATGGATTTGAAACTTTTATCAATTAATCGTCTTATTATCAGGCATGTATGGCTTAAATTTTAAATCATACCTGATTTATTAGAGCCTATGTATAAAAAAGCTATATTTCCAATAACCGATTAGATTTAAAAAAATCAATTTTCTAATCAACGAATTAATAAAAAAGTACTCATAATATCATTTTTGGATAGCCAATAGGGCATTTAAATCTAATAAAATCAAAATTAGGCCTCTGACTGATATCAGAAAGACGTTTTGAATTTTTTATATTTTAACATGGTCATCGTAACTCCTTAATAAAAGATTTTAAAAGAGATATTATTTTTATCCCAGTATGATATTTAATATAACTCAATACCCAAAGTTTTTGGGGGGCAAATTAATTGGTTTGCACACCCGAGAGATTTCCTATCAAACACCCTAACGCGATATTCGTAGCGGGAAATCCTGAAAACGTGGTGTGTCATACGCCCCCCTACAGTTGAATTCGTTGTGCTTGAAATACTCTGGAAACATTTGCCAAGTGCTTTTGTTCGTTGCCAAGTTTTCCCCGTCATTCTTTGTCGCTGGAATGTCTTGAAGATTGTCGCGTTGGATCGTGTTATTACGGCTATTCACAAGAATGTGCCCCAATTGGCAAGTAAAAAATATACTTCTTGCCAAGAAACAACTGTTTGAATATATTTTTAATCCAATGTACGTCAACCTGGATAAAAAAGACACTTAATGTGATATTGTGTGCTTAACTGTTTCATATTTTAACGTAGAATTTCGGAACGGAAACAGTATGACATCAATAAAGAGTAAATACAAGTGTCTAGAGGGACCTCTGAAATTTTTTGATGATGTAACAAGCTAGACACGCTGGATTAGTAGAGTTAAATGTCATGACGCCAGTAGAAAAAATCACAATGAAGCTATTCCCATTGAAGATCATTGAGGTAGAAGAAAAAAACATCACGAATTTTGCCTTGTACCAAATCCACACACACACTAGTGGCTTCCTTGCGTATTAAAAATGGCCATCCTGTCACAGAGTCGCGTGACTTTGAACGGGCAATTGTGGTAAATTGCGAAATACCCACAGATTAGCCATCGACCAGCGACCCAGACCATCAAAACGCTTGGTTAGACACCGATGAATAGAGATCACAGTCCAAAGCTACAAACCTGGACCTCAATTCAACTAAAAAAAACCTCAGATTGTCTAGAAATTTTGTTCACATTGTTGGCAGACACGTATCTGAAGGATACTTTCAACCTGTCCTCTGGCAGAAAAATTCGTTCAGAAGCCATGAAATAAAATTACTCAACGTCACTTCAGCGGTTATTAGCACAAAAAGTCAATGGAAGCCTTGGATCTTTTAGCTAGAGGGAGAGTTTTAGGGCGAATAAAACATTGGGGAGCTGAAGGAGGGAAGTCGACAGAGGAAGATAAAGATCATGATGGCGTGGATGCAGGATTACCCGACGAGATTTGACAGTCTCCCCTAGTCTGCAAAGTCTCCAAACGACCATCTGATCCTGCATCAATGGCGGACACTATTCCTCACCTGAGATATTTGAAGGAAAAAAAATCTGGCGGTTGAATATCAAAAAGTTTTTTTAATACTAGGGTCTGCCAACAATGGAGCAATTTAAATGCATTGATGTGGACCTTTTAAGCTTGTTCTAAACAAAAATTTCCAGATCAAGAAATACACTCGACTTTTTTGTTATTTTATAAATGGATTTAATGCATGATTAATGTCTTTCATTCTTCGCGCTAGGTGGCAACGTCTCTCTAGAGTGACAATACAATTTAACAACGTGAATGGACACGTGTTTGAAGTACAAAAATAACTTGAAAATATGTAGTTTCACTGGTTAAAATACCTAAAAATTAATGAATATTTGCAAAATAATTCTTTCGGTTATTTAAATTGACTTTTTTTCTATCATTTTGGAGAAATGAATTTTTTAAGTTGAGAAAAAATGGTGCTTTAAATTATGAAAAAAATATTTTCCACACCTAAATATTGATAAAAAAAATACTTTATTATTTTTTCATCAATAATAAAGCAGTAAGAGAAGTTTCGGGGCATCTGCAGTATTTATACAGTATTTATAATCATTTTTTTAAATAAAAGTTTATTCGATTTTAAGGTTGAAAATATTCAAATTGTGTTTAAAAACATGCCAAAAAATAAAAGTTTTTTCTTGAAAATTTTTATTTCTTCATTTGAGTAACGCCATCATTACCAAAAAAAAAAGTATTGATTTTTTTAATTTCCCAATGCAACAAGCTTTGGCAATTTTTTTTTTTTTTTCAGTTGATTAATATATGAAGACAGTTAGACTGATACGGCTAACATGGGTTTAAAAGATAAAGGATACATACTATATAGCTATCATCTATCATCGGCATTGCAAGAGATCAGTGATCTGCAACGAGGAATTCTATTAATCCTGAGCTTGCAATTTCTGTCGCATTGTCTACCGTCTATTGTGCATACTTTCACTCTCGTAGAAAGTGCTATCTGCAGTGGTGGCACCTATAACCATTCCAAAACGGCTAACAAGTCGAGCCTTGACTTGCAGGTCCATTAAAATCAACGAAAAAACCACAACAACAACATAATTGACCCTGACCTGCATAGCGGCCAATGGTTGCCGGGTAATCTGGAAGACGGCATCAGTCGAGTCATGCTGAAGAGTGTCTTTCAAGAAAACGCCGACTGCAATTTCTCACAGGTTCCTCCTATATAGACACGTGCACTGTCCTCATAAAGTTGCAGGAGGCGCAGCATCAGTGCTTTAGGCCCACAACAGCATCTAACGGTTTTGCTCTGTTGGTCGATCAGACCCTATAGGCGGACGCGGTCTTTGCCAATCGACAGAGTAGACTGCACTCTGGGTATCCTCTCCAAACGCAGACCCATGAGATACACTCTGTCACGAAGGACGCGAGGTCACAACCTTTTCGACGACTAACGGTGCGCCGTCTAATCGATGGAAAATCTGTGCGCCTTTGTGTCGTCGCATGGCGACAGCTGTGACAAATAGTACCTAAAGGTATTTTTCATTACAACCAGCTGCCAGATGAAAATCTCCAAATGAACTAGGCGGGTTCCAAGCTGCGTTTCCAATGCTGTTCAGCAGACTATGCTTCCGATGTACATTCGAGAAGACACAAGGCCGTGTTTGTTTGACTGAAAATGGAACTGTGAGAGTCTAGATTGACCTGGAAATAGCCTGTCTCATCTCTATACTTTCATCTTGTGATGCTGCACATGGTGGTCGACCATCGGCATCAGGAAAAAAACAGCCGTGAAGAAATTAGACACAAGCGTTTGGACGTGTGTCGATTAGAGCCTAGTTTAGAGATAGTAAATCCCCATATGTGGCCATACAACTATAAGGCAGCATTATTACCCAGTTCCATCCGGGTTACGAAAGTGTTCTCACGTTTATTGTTCCGCATCAACTCATTCGTGCTACTACTATTCAGATATTCTATTATTTCCTCTTTGTGTATTTACAATTATACACCTGATTTACACAGTGTAGCGTTTCAATATCTATAGAAATATTATTCCAAACGCTTCTGGCTAACGTATAACTAGGGGGCATTTGACCCGGCGGTAAAACAGGCATATGCAGTCGGCTCATGCAGTCGCACGGATATCGATTAAGCCGTCAAGATCTATAGGATCGTTTCACGTCACGCCATCGAGCCCCTCTTTCTGTATACTCTACTCAAAGCGTCAATTGATCCAGACTCTTCACGCGCGCACATGAATAATACAAACGTACACGTTTCATTTGATATACATATGCGGCAGTGTGCTTCTTCGCCACACTGCGAATTACCATTTCTCGACAAACCGGCAATTACCACCGTCGCACGCACACCCGCGCGCAAGTAAAACACCTTAGCATATATATCCATCGCTTGAGTGAGCATACGAAAATTCCCCGGGGATCGGTAATAAATTCAAGAAACGAAACGGCGTATCGCGCAAGGACGGCGCAACCATGCGAGGGCAACGATCAGAGACAATAAAACGAGATGGATAATGACAGACTCTCTGCAATCACAACGGATGTGTGTGTGGAATTTTTTTTCTGATGTCCTACTCCCACTATAGTCTCTTGTCATGTTCCAGTTTTACTCCCGTGTATATCGCGTTTTAGAGTCTATGAGTACTTGGATGAAACTTGTCCCAGTTCCTCGGCAGAGGAACTTAATCGGCTTCATCCAGCAGAGTCTCTGCGGGTAACGAGATCTCACTGTTTGATACCTCTGTTGAGGATACTTGCTGTATCAATTTCGAGATAGACGATCCGTGCGGTTGGACAAGGCCGTTACGCTTCTTGGCGCCGCTTTTTTGGCAGCCGACACGCAGTGACGGAACTTGTCATAATTTATTTACTATCTGCAATCTAGTGAGAATTATTTATTCTCTGAGCTGACAGATGAGAAAACGTTATTTTTTTGTTCGCACAACATTCACGGAATAACCTGATAGACAGTGAAATTTTCCCTACATAAAATAAAATACTTAATTTACTGCATCAAGAGTTTACTGAAAAATCAGGAAATGATACTAAATGCAGGGGTAGGATTTACCCAAGTAAAATACTCTATAACACTGTGGAATTTAGCTTACGATGAAATAAATTTCAATCGACAGACTCGAGTAAATTATTTTACTATAAAAATGAGTAAATTTTGCCCTACGCAGAAGTAAATTCTCATCGACGTGTATACGTAAAAAGTTGTCGTGTAAAAATTTGTCAATTTTACTCTACGCAAAAGTAAATTTTAGTCGACGTATATTCGTAAATACTTTACTGGAAAAATAAGTAAATTTTAAACTAACACAAAAAGAGTAAACTGTCGAAAAAAAATTATAAAAACAAATTTTATCACTGAAAAATTCAATAACAGTCTTGAAATCGGTCTTTCTAAAAATTTTTCGATGTACTACTCTCACTTTATGAGGACGATTTGAATATCTCTATTTAGCGTAAAGAAGCGTGGTACATTGATAGCGTGCGTTGTCCCTCGGTCCGTAGGTTTTGGGTTCAAGACCTCGTAGGTGCGAATTTCACGTAGGATTTAATGTAGGTAATTTAGGATTTTTCTAACTATAGGG
Organism: Macrocentrus cingulum; assembly: GCA_002156465.1. NCBI lineage: Eukaryota > Metazoa > Arthropoda > Insecta > Hymenoptera > Braconidae > Macrocentrus > Macrocentrus cingulum. The sequence continues at coordinate 19,676 of MVJL01005046.1, forward strand.
AAGAACACTAAGCCAGTCGGAGAGTAAAAAAACGCCTAATAAATATTCTAGATATTTTCCTTTTCAATGTGTCGTAAACTTAACATGATCTTTCCATTTGAAAAGAGCACACGTTTGCTATAATATATATTTTAGTAATGTAAACTTAACATTTTCGTGCGGTAAATTTTACTCTATACGATATAATTAATTTCTTGAAGTATAATGTTTACTAAAATCTCGTATATGTAAAACACATTTTACTGATCAAAAAAGTAAAAATTACCACAAAAAAACAGTTTATCTTTACTTCTTTCCGCGAATCTATTTGAAAAATACATTCTCTATTAGAAAAATATTAGAGGGAAATTTTTTATTGCCAATTATGAAACTATCTGTACGAATATTCTCCATTAAATTAATAATGACCCTGAATTGAACTTAATTAAAGAAAATGCTTGGTATTTGAGTTAATGAATTTTTACTGTCCTGAACTCATTAGTTGCTGTAGTAAATCAAATTCAAGGGTAAAAAATACAGAAATAAACCGAATTTATATTTAAAATTAAGTGTACAATAGCTGCGCGCGTAAAGCCTGCGCATTTATTGGAATGAAAAAAATATATATATATTTTCCGAGATCGGGGCAGCGCCACAGGAATTGAAAAATCAAATCAGACATCAGAAGAGTTGTTCTGTGCGAGAGGCCTCTGGGCAATTGGTCAATGCACGTGGTGTATAATGGCTGGCATATTATTTTCTGCATAGTGCGGATACATTATGAATATATTGCTAGAGGCATATGTGAGATATACACATCGAAGGGGGACCACCCAGAAATATATACATATATAGTTTATTGAGATGGAATAGGTGAAGAGGCAGCATTTCCACGTCCTGAATACAGGTCGCATTTATTGGAATTGTCATCATGGCACTCTCTAAATCTGATGGACAAGTCCAAAAAAAAAAAATCTCTTTGTTTAATTAGTAAGTTTCACTGTAATAAGGACTCATCAAAGAGAATTAAATCGCCCGTGTATTTATATATCCGGAGAAAATGGAAAAATATGTCGTGGGCGAGTGCAGATGAAGATGTCCTGGTGAGGTCAACAAATCGAGGCATTCGACAAACAGCATCTTCATTTTCGTCTCTCTTTATCACTCCTCTGCTCTCGCTCGAGGATGTCAATTGGCTTGGGGACTCGGTCAGCGGGCAATAATATCATCGCGGCTTCAATTGCACCTAGAGAAAATATAGAGAACGTGACACGTCTCTTGTATATGCTTTAAATCATATAAATCTTTGAAGAAAAACAATTTATGCTACGACTTTCCATCAGGGTTAGAGATTAATTCATATTTTTATTTTTAATCTTTATAATTAGGCATATAATAAATTTTTTTTCAACTAGTTGAATCATTTTTAAGGATAATTTTTATGGTAAAAAAATTTTAAAGATGTAAAAATTTCACAGTTATATTTTTTTACTTTAGTTTATTGAGTTTTGATATTTAAAAACAAGTAACCGCCTATTAGAAATGATAAAAAAAGCTTTAAAAAAATTTTTTTTCCACCGTTTAAATCATCAAATCACCATTAAATACCTGCTTATACATATTGTTTTATTTTGTTACGTCTGCAATTGTCTGACAAAATAATTCTAGGGCAATTTTCTTTATGGTTTATTACTGTTGCAGCTTCTACAACGCTCTTACACAATAAATTAGCAAAATAAAAAAAAAAAAAAATTGCACTCAATTTAAAAACTGAGCAATATAGAAGATTAAAAACTCTCAAAAACCCTTTTTTGCGCGGAGCAAAATTGCGAGCAGATTCTTTTGCAAGGGAAAGTATACAATTGCGCCTTTGGTTCCGGATCTCGGAGTATTGCGAATGCATTTTTTCCTTCTGTTTTTTTAAAGCTGCACACATACACACACACGTGTTGTTTGGCCCATATAAGCTGCAAAATAATTGAAGCTGGGTCTGTATACGTGTATAGTTATGCGACCACGTCACGCCGTCGCTTGATTGCACGTCATTATGATTTCGAGTGTGTGTCGATCTACCTATATACTATACACAGTGAGTAATATAAGGTCGACCTAATTATTGGCACTCGCGCAGAGGATAATCATTATCGAACGCGTCGCCTTTTCATATATTGTTCACATGTCTGCAGTTATTTTCACTTTCTTTGCAGCGCGAGGTAAATGTGTTTGGTTTCAGAATCGGTCATTACCATTACCGATCTCTTGTTTCGCCGCGGTGTGACCGATTGAATCGAAAGTTGAGGAGGCGTCGATCATGACCCAACACTCTGGCCTTCGCATTACTCCAGATTATCGATGAAAGCTCTGTCACGACTTTTATCCACCCGATAAAAACGAAAGTGTTTAAAAAAATATTGGAAATCAGGGCATATACTTATTTGTATTTTTTTCCCCCCCGGGCCGAAAAAAATTCAACCTTTCTAAAAAAATATCATAGATTACGTTTTTTATGAATTTTGAATTTGGACAGTAAGCGATGGCTTTTAAAACTGCGTCAAATGGTGCAGATTTCATGTGTAATTATTATTATAATTGCTGAAACGCCAAAACCCGAACAAAGATTTGGAACTTTCTTTTATATATACATAGATTAAATACCACTATATAATATTTTTTTCTTTTTTTGCAAATTAAAAAAAAAATACAGGTTTTTGAAGTGAAAAAAATTTTTTGTTCCGAGATTCACTCTCTACTCAATTATTTTCTTGTCCAACTTGATTAATGAACTTTGTATAGTCGATAAAATGATTAAAAAAAAAAAAATTTCCACCGTATCAAATTGAAGTTTAAATGAGAAAATAATCGGAAATTTTTTTTTATCAACTTGAAAAATTATTTGTAATTTTCTTTTTTAATTGTGAAAATACAATTTTTTCATATATAAAAAAGTGATTTTTAAAAATAGAATAATTATTTTACAAGATTTCTGATGATATTTTATAATTTTCCGGCATTTTAGTATTAATTTATTGTTGATAAGTATGTAGAAAAGTGTTTTTAGTGGTGAGAAAAAAATTAATTACAACGTGTAAGCGTATATTTGAAGATGAATGCACATCGCGATTGCTTTGTTTCCAGTGGGATCCATGCGGCTGATGATTATTCGCGTGCGGCTGCATTGCAGTATATATACAAGACTGCATCACAACCGGAAAGAGACAGCGGATGTTCAAGGACAACCCCGGAAGCCTTTCTCTCGACGTGCGGCAACAGAAGCGCACAGTGCGAAACACGAAAAAGCCCTCTCCTGATGTGTGTGCGGCATCGCGAGACTCGTCCTTATTATCTTGCAACCGTTAATCCACGCGCGCAGCAATTTCACTTCTTTCAGTTGAGTACATACATATACTCGACTTCCGGCAGCCATGGTGCTATGCGAAAATTCCAGAGATATACTTAAATCTATACACACATACACACAATAACAAATATATATTTTCGGTCGGTGGATTACACTTTCGCAGGTATAAAAAAATTTTCTACACATTAATCGCAGCTGCTAGAATCCTCCTCCACTTTGATCACATCCATCATTCAAATCACTATAGACGTAAAATAATAAGGATCATAATTTAATACACATTATCGAGATTATTAGGATCACGTACACGCTTGATAATTTTATTCCTCGCGAGTACTCGACCTCTTATAACGATCATTATGCAGATATATAGTGTGTGAGATTATTAAAGTTTGTGTTCAATGATTTTCTAAGCTTGTTGGCTCATACCGCGTCCACTTGTGGTTACCCCCCTTTGTAACCTTAGAACTACAAACGCACACAAACACATTTTTCCACACTGTGTTTTATTATTGAAGAATCGCATAGTGAAAACTTGTTTTGTTTGTAGAAAATATGGTGATAAGCACTTTATGACCTACCTTTCTATAATATTTTTTATAATTAAACAAAAAAAAAATTTTTTTTTTTTTTCAATTTCACTCGTAAAATATTAAAATTAATATATTTTCACAAAAATAAATTTAATTTTCATTTGAAAATCTTTGAGAATTAATTTTTCTTGCTTTAAAAAAATTATTTTATGATTGTACAACAGAATGTTATTTAAGTATAAAATATTTTAATTACATATTTCTTGCAAAAAACGAAAAAAAAAATTTTTATTAAGAAGTAATATTCATTTTTTGTTGATTATAAAATATTTTGTTTTTTTTTTTTAATGTTAAGTACTTTTAGATGCGATAATGTTTAGTTTCCGCGTTTTGTGATGGAGAAGACACTGAAAAAAATCAGGTTTTCCTGGTTTGCGGGGCATTGTGCGGGCGTGGTCGATGCGAAGATATATAAGCATTAGCATCTAGGGTGGGTGCATAGAAATAAGGGGGTTCCCCATCCTCTCAAAGATCGAGATCACTGCCTAAAGGCAAAATACATTTATACCAAGTGTTGTCGCTATATCAGAGTATTTCTTTCTACCCTATTTATCATTTGATCTCGTCCTTTCTCCGTTCCAACACGATATATACTCTTCTCCCTGAAATTCAGTTCACAAATACATCGCTTTAAATTCAACTCATCTCTTATAAACTCAAATATAAATGAGGAAAAAAATTTAAATAAAAAAAAATAGCGCTCAATGAATCATAAAATCGTACTGACAAAAAGTCGTGTGAGTTAATTCGTTCATGGCGATTTTATTGGTGATTTAATTTTGTTGAATGAATGAAGTGAAATATGAAGTATGTATATATAGAAGCCGAGAATATAAACAGTAATTTTCGCGATGGTTTTATCAAGTGTACCACACTGTAAATTAAATTGCTTGGCAGCAAAGTAGATCAAAATGTTCGTGACTGAGCTGTTGGATTATTATATACTTCTGTACATAGGAGATCATCTCACTTTGAAAATACACTTCTTTCGACGCAATATACGTACTGGCCTTCTCTATACTATGCCTTTTAATGCCTTCTTCTTGCGTTTAACTCTAAGTTATAACCTCTCTTTAATTTTTTGCACGCTCGCGCGCGCCACTGCGCTGCACCACCAACAACTTATACACGCGCTGCTCGTTTAGAGAAATATCGCTAGAAGTTAAAAGGTGCGATGAACATACATACACACTTGTGTATAACAAAACCAATGAGTTTCTCTCCCACATAATGTCCGCAGTGCAGAGTCTCTGATTCATCGTCATGCTCCTTTAAATGCTGCATCTACATCATCATTTATGTGAACTCCAGGTGCGGTTGTCGATAAAATAGGTTAAGTAATGCAACCAGAAAAACCGAAAAATCTCATAAACAAATATAAAAAAGAAATCTTAAACTTTGCAAAAACACATATTTTAATTTTACACCATGTTTTAACGTCTTTCCAGTCGATAAAACAGTTAAAATAAAAACTATAAAATCAACACAAACCATCAACAATATTTCCATTACAAAAAACCGCAATTTATACAAAATTTTCCTCGACTAAAAAAATTTCAATCGGTAAAACAGATCGACAAATGTCGATAAATCGGTAAAACAGATGAGTTAGGGTCGATAAAATGTAGGTAAGGTCGGTTTAGGTCGATAAAACAGTTTGAAAATGTTTTAAGGTGTGAAAAATTTAATTTTAACGCTGACAAGGGGACATATAGGTCATACAAGGGTCGATGGTTGTCATGAGGACCAGTGGAATTTCTGTCGACAAACTTGTGCGCAAAGGAGAAAGTCCTTATTTTTTTTGTTTTTGCATCAGCGCGTCCCTGATGCACATACGGAGAGTGTAGTACTTTATAAAGAGAGATGTGATGCCCTGAACTGCACTGCAGGGCCCGCGCGCGGTCTCAATTAAAATGTAAGTCAGGCGCTGTTAACCGGAAACGGTAAATGAACTATAAATTGATAAACGTCAAAGTGACCACAGTACTGTCACTCTTCGTGTGCTGGATTGATATTTATTGTTAATTGCTTATCTTCTGACCCATCCGGCAATTGCATTCTCGCTTTTGTTCACCGCGCCGAAACTCTGGAGGATTTTTCGAGCATATAATGACGCGTGAGGTGACACTCTTTGTATATGACACAGCACGCTGATCTGATTTAATTGTATACATGTGTTTGCGATGTGAGCGGGCGTTATTAATTGTCCGCACGACACATAGGAAATACCCGGTTGATATATAATTACATGTGTTTTCTATGCCTTTAGAAGATAGATCTAAATTTCACCGTCTAGTCTTCAATCCTCAATACCTTCGGTGAGGAAGAAAGGCGCACGTAGGTGTATGTGACAGGACAAGGTCGTATATCTTCCGTGTGCGTGCGATGAAAGGTGATGTACACGCGTATTTCTGTGTCAGCAAATTTTTAGTCACACTGCTGTATATATCGACCTTGAATGGACACACTCATAAATTTTAAAAAATGCATCAGTTATGCATGAATTCTATTCTATAGCAATCATCGCAATATGTTAACAATTAATATTCTAAAATAAAAAACTATAATAAATCGTTTTTATATAGAAAAAAAAAAATATTATTTGTAGATTTCTTGAATTAAAATTTTTTTTTCATCATAAATTTTGTCGCTAAAAAATTTTTTTTACTTTCTAATTTTATAATTTACTAGTGTTTTTAGAGTTTTAAGTAACTATAAGTAAAATGTGATTGCGGGATAATACAATACATGACTATTTCCCGTGGATTTTGGGTTTAGATGCCGTGCGATTGTCTTTAAAATGACGCTAGAGGGTTGCAAATTTTTTTAGGGGCTCTTTAGACTTTAATACAATTGTAAAAAAAATTTTATTACTAAACAAAATATTTAACACTATATTACATCATTTTTTTCGATGAGTTTGGATTTTATAGGGTGGCCGGTGGTCTTAAAATGATGCTAGGGGGTTACTGATTTTTAACAGTATTTTTGGGACTTTATAATAACTGCAGAAAAAATATCATTGTGTAACAAAACATTTATCACTATATTTAATAAGTATTTCCCATAAATTTGAGGTTTAGGGGTGTGCAATACTCTTTAAAACCGTGCCAGGGGGCTCCAAATTTTTTTAGGACCTCTTTAGACTCTAATACAACTGTAAAAAAAAATTCCATTGCGAAGCAAAATATTTAATACTATATTCCATAATTATTTCGCATAAATTTCGAGTTTAGAGGGTGGTCAATGGTCTTTAAAACACGCGCCAGGGGGTTGCTGATTTTTCAGGTATTTCTAAGACCATTTAGTTACTAGAAAAAAAATATCATCGCAAAGCAACACCATCAACACTATATTACATGATGATTTATCCTCCATTTTCACTAAAATCTTAATTTTTCCTTAGCTCCTTTAATTTCAATCAACCCACGCAACATAAACAAAAAAACTTATAACCTATAAGTTGATTAGCACAATGATTATTTTTACTTTGTAAAAAAATTTTTCACATTTTTTAAATCAAGATTTTAGTAGTAAAAAAATGACTATAATTAAAATTTTGGTTAATTAAATACAGGATAAATGAATAGATCGTAGTTAATTAATTTGTGATGGAGTCAATGGTCCATTGATTTCAATTGATCGGTTCGTTATCTCGCAGAAGCCGCGCGGCGTGCAAGATCGATGCATTCGCACGCGGAGTGAGATCATGATAATGAAAAGACGATGAGAGTATATGTATATCTGCCTATAGTTCACTCTCTATATAACTGCGCGCGCGTGGGTACCGCGGCGAAGATATTCGCACGGGGTTTCATTTCGCTCGGGTGAGATGATCGATTTGCGTGGTGAGATAGCATCTCAACGATATCGATCTTTTCACGCAAGTTCAAAAGCCAAAGCCTCGATCTTGCGCTTCGGTGCTCGGCGTGCAATAAATATTTCTTTTCATCTTGCTAAAATTAATATAGGCATGCCATTTCCACTTAAACACATCCACAAATGTATTTAACAATGCGTATAATTAAATAATAATTATTTAGACGATCAAAAGTAGGTATATGTGATGGCACCCGCGCCAACTGTGGCTAATTTTCCAAGGAACAATACTCGACGCGCAAACTAGCCAATTATCGCGTGGAACATGAAAGTGCTGCAGTTACCGCGGAAGACCAACGAATTTCGTGAAAGTCTTTCAACTCTTCTGTGTATATAACCATATGTTTATAAACTCCTAAAAGTATTTATTTAACACTTGAAATATGGAAAAAAAAATTCTATAAGTTTAAGTATTATTGGTAACTGGTTGTTTTAAAATTTTTAACCTGTTAATATTATTGTTATAATTATTTTACATGTTAAAAACACTGTTTTAAATCACGTAACACACATTATTATGCCACTTTGTAAATTTATGAATTCATTGTCACTATTATAATATACTTTCACTGTTATCCATTGTTAATAATGCTATTTTTATTAATATTTCATTAAATTCATGTTCTGTTATATCCACAGCGTGGATTATATGAATATAAAAATGACGAGTGATACAGTATGTATTTTATAAAAAAAAAAAAAAACAATTCGATTTTTTACATAATTAACGTGGAGTTGAATTTTATTAAAAAATTATATAATATACTAGAGTAGCTTAAAAAAAAAATTGACTATTTTTATTTTTCATGTCTCGTATTAAAATTTATAGTTTATTGTATGTTTTTAGAGGCATCTAAAAAAATCTGCCTGGTACAAGTATTTTTAGAGGTCAATCAAAAATTTTGAAATCGAACAAAGTTAAAATTGTAAACAATTTTTTTTTCTTTTTTTTTTTTCACCATATTTTGGTCGAGAACATCGAAATTAATATAAAAAATAATGAAAATCAATAAATACAACGTTTTAATGTTGATAGCCACAAAAGCTGGTACGAAAGAAAAAAAAAAAAAAAAACAGAAAAATTATTTACAAACACACATTTACACATTTTTGCCGATTTAAAAATTCGTGAGCGACCTTAAAAAATACTTGTGTCGCGTTGAGTTTTTGAAAAAACTTTTAAAACATGATAAACTATAAATTATTGATATACGAAAATCGAAAAACAACAATAATCAATTTTTTCGGGCTATTAAAATAAAAATTTATAGTGTATAAAATTTTTTTTAAGTTCAACTAAATATCGATGAACATAAAATCACTGATAAAATGGAACTACAGTATACTAGAACTACATCATTCCAACACTTGCAACACATCTGGCGTTCCATTTAAAGAAAATTGTCAATAAAATAACTAATAGCCATGATGATTGATTTACCCGGACTCATCTGACTGGTTTCACAATTTTTTCATACTCGTAATCGTCTATAATTACCCGGAGCATCACTCGATAATATAGAGGAAGAGAAAAGCACCCAGATAAGTGCAATGCAAGTGCAATTAGAGCAGTTTGTAGGGGACAAAATCATGGGAAAATTGGCTTTCGCACATTGATGAATATTAATGCAGGCTTTTGCTATGGCACAAGTTGATGTATAGGTAGCAATATAGTGCGGCAATGTCGAGGCTGGGCGCGAGACATTGTCCATGAGCATATTGTGTCCTACGTAGGAGTGCAGCAGCCGTGTACAAGGATTGGGAAAACTTTCTATCTGTCGCGCCGGACACGCGACCCCCTATCTCCTCTAATATACTGCTTCTTGAAGTTGTATCTCCCACCCCTGAGTGCGTCAAGCCGCCTGTCTCCTCTTCCACGGCACAGACACGTGCCTAAATGCAGGAAGGAAAGTCTGCGCAGTCAGAGCAGAAGCACACACTGTCTTGTCCACCGCGGTGAGAAATTACTGACTCTTAAACACACATACACAGCAGCCATCAGTGCACAGTCTCTACGTTAAATCCATTCCAACCAAACCCAACATTATTTGTAACGGTCGCACATCACAACACTCGATTTTATAGGAGATTGATTGTGATGATAGATCATTAACCTATATTCTACAGTGTACTTAATTATTTTTCACCTGAAATTTTAATTAATATCTATACCCCCACGTATCACACACTGAATTTCATCACTTGAAATATCATTCATTAAAAATACATTAAATTTTCTTGTTAATTTTAATAATAATCTTTTTTTTGTAATTACGATTAAAATAGTCTTTAACCCCAATCTTACTTTTTAATATTCTCAATCAATTACCGAAGCAATATACATTTCATAAGTAAATAAACACATTATTAAATTGAAAAAAAGAAAAAAAAAAAATTGACTAATAAATTCGTTTTATTTAAATTCTAAAATTAAAATGTTTTTAATTTATTTTACTATCATATGAGCTATTTTTTGTGGTGTGACAGCATTGATTGTATAAACAAAAAAAAAATTTTTTTATAGATATATTTTATAAACCAACAAAATGCATTAAATTTTATGATTAAAATATTTCAATATAGCTTTTAATATTTATGTCAAGCTAAATAATTTTTCTGAGTCTGAGTGACTATATATCATCAATTTTCTTTATTATTAATCGAAAAAAAAAAATAAAAACGACTTTTTTGCAATTAATATTCCAATTTTTTTGTTTATCAAAAATCATAATACTAGTTTTTTTTATTAAATTGTGGTCAGTGTAGAAATATTTTTATTTTTAATTAAAAATGCGTCAATTCGGACATTGTCAGAAGATCCTGTGTATTTTATATAATTGTTTAAAAATTTTTCTGATCAATCAAAGACAATTTTTAGAACTAATTTCCAAATTTTTAACGATTTTCGATTAGTTGACTCTCACCCCGAGAGAAAAAATTTAGAGATTTTTAGAGGGTTTGAGAGATGTTCCTAATTTCTCGGAGTTTCCTAGAGTAACTGACTAGCATATTCGCATTTGCCAGAGTTTTTTGAAGTTTTTAGAAGTTTCTTAGACTACCCTGAGAAAAAATATTTGGAGTTTTCTATAGTTTTTCGAAGTTTCTTCCATTTCGTACAGTTTTTACGAGTTACTCACAGGCGAATACCTATTACTCGGAGTTATCTATAGTTTCTACGAGTTTCTCATGATTTTGCCTCGATCACGTGACAGTATGTAAACAATTAACTATGTATGGCAGTACACATTTGGATACGTGTATATTTAGGAACTCTTAGCCAAGCTCGTAGCACAGTGGTCAAGACCATGCGGCTGCGACTCGGTGCAACGTGGGATCGCGCCTCGGTTAGGGCAGGTTTTTTTCCGGGCTGCGAAGGATCTCAAGATTGACCATTCTCTTGATAAGAGATACGGAGGTCTCTAATTCTGTGAGATCTATTCGTTAGCTACGGAGAAAAATCTTAGAAGGCAGAGGCAGCAACGGAAAATATGGCAGACAACGACACGAAAGAATACGAATTTAAACTATTCAAATTACCAATATCCCACTATGCATATTTGTGCTTAAATTACAAACAATAAAACACTAATACTCATTATTTAATAATTTTTTCAATTACAGCGATTTGAAAAATTCTGAAACCTCCGAAAAACTATAGTTTCAGAAATTTTTTTCCAAGGCGTGAATTTTTTAGAGTTTCTTAGAGTTTTTTTTGGAAAAACTCTTGAGAATTTCTTTGGATTTCTCTCAGTGCCACTAGAAAAATTCAAACAAACTCATCCACAATTTCTGAGAGCAAAACTCTAACAAACGCTAAAAATCTCTAAATTTTTTCTCTCGGGACGACAGTACAACCTAGATTAATAAATATACAAGATATATATAAATATTTTCGGCAAAACTCAAAAGAATATCAAATGATAACGACAGTACAACCTAGATTAATAAATATACAAGATATATATAAATATTTTCGGCAAAACTCAAAAGAATATCAAATGATTCATTTTTCAAGATGAAACTCTGGCAGCCATAAATTATTATACTCTTGTGTCTGATAAAGCGATTAATATGCGGCAGTGAAATTGCAATTGGCTGATACAAATTTGGCAACCTTAACCTAGATATTTATACATATATATCAAGATTAAAATGCAGTCCCAATAACACGGGGTAGCCCCCAATGGCGTGTGGCATGCGATCTTGATATGCCTGCGTGCATTCAGCGAGAGAAGAGAGTGTCAGGCACATGAGTAATTTGAGTGTCAGTAGAGAGGAGAGCAGAGAGCGAAAAAAAAAAAACAGGCGACATCGAATTGGCCGAAAGATATCAAACGGGGAGAATAAAATGCTGGAGGAAAAAAAAAGTTTAGAGTGTAAAAATAATTATCACGATGGAGGTAAGGGGCCAACGATGACGCTGAGAGTATTTGCCAGCCAAAAATGGCCAGCGAGACGCACTCGTTACATGGAGGGTTACGCAAAAGAGACACGGGGTCCGTAAAAGGCCCGTGGCAGTCCCTTCAATGAAGAAGTTCTTCGTCGACGATCGCACACACTGAAAAACACTGCACTGCTACACAGACAGTAAGTGCAGGTATTTAGCTCGAGTTGAGAACCCTTGAGATTCAGGTTCTATACTGGATGTGCCCGGCGTAGACTCTTGGGTGGCAACAGAGTGCGTTGCTTCAGGCTCCAACCCATTAAATCAACCCTAACCGGAGGCTATTTCGTTTGAATTTTTAACCCATCAATACCAACACTCGTGCGTGTTCTGATGGCGACCCCCTCGCAACAAACTCCCCATGGCCTGGGTACAACGCAGTCAAATATATCCAGTGTCCTAAAATCACCCGTCACACACGTACATAATTATTTTCAACTGTCCGCAGAAATGTTTAAATCTATTGCTATACACATCTTCCAGAGCAGTTCGGATATCTTTTGGTTTTTTAAATTTTTTCTAGTGGCTATAACTGGACTGGTATTCAGAATCATCGCGTTATTTATTGAGATAGATAGATTTTACGCGATGTGTAATCAACTAGGAAATTATTGGAACCACTGATAACTCACACTATGTCAACCAAGGTATAAGAAATTCTCAAGTTTCCAACATCTATGCACGAGTGTATAATTATACTAAACTTGATTGGAGTTTTTTATTTTTATTTTATTTATTTACGTCGCAAAACTATTGCTGAGTGGATTAATATATAGTAATATGTTAATTTGATACACTAATATATTTAGAATGAGTTGTAGAACGCGTGGCTAAGCTGAAAAAAATGTTTTTCTTGGTAAATTTTTTGGATTATTTGGAAATCTTGTCATTTTTGTGTGATTTTTTTTTAGTTTTTCAGTGATAACTCGGTAGTTATTCGAAATAGCGGAAAAAGTTACTGAAGTTAAAAGATTGGGGGCATAATTTCCTAAAACAATTGTTAAATACACTTTTTCTATATCTCTCGTAATTTTTGAGAAATCATGATTTTTTTGAAATTCTTATTTATCGAAATATCTCAATAATAAAGTAAAATATTAAAAAAATTTATTCTACATTTTTTATAGAAAATTAAATTTACAATAATTTAATTAGAATAATATTTCTTCGTATCTCATTTTGTTACCGAGTTATCGGCAAAAAACAAAAAAAAAATCACAAAAATTGCGAAATCTGTATAAGAGGTCTCTTTGAAAATTTCACAAAAAAGAAAGAAAATTTCTCAATGAAATATCACAAAATTCATTTTTAAAATAAATTCATTTGAAAAAATAGCAAAACGAAATTTTTTAAATAATATAAACATGGAATATTTTAGTATTATAATGAAAAAAATTAAAAATCGGTTTGCTACCGCAGTTGAATTGAGGCAGTGGTGCGTGAATGGACCAAATTCAATGGTTAAAGAGGTGGAAAAAAATGTTTTCCTATCGGCGATTGATCTAAACTGTGGCCGTGTAGTGGATTGAGAACCCACTCGATTCAGGTTCTACCGGGCGCGACTTCTGGGTGGCGATGACCACGTGTGTGATGCTGTTAAATAAAAGAAGATTCTCCATGGTATACATATTGGTGTGAAGATCTATACGAGCGGTAGGTACGTAACACCAAAGAACGCTGCGAGTGTTATACACGTAAGTATTATGTGCGGCGATTCAGATAGAATGCCTTAGCACTTGCCCTTGAAGCGCGCGGCGATGTATAGCAGGGTCCCTTGGCACTGGATCGCTCGCTGATGGTTAGGTAAGGCACTTGGCGGACTACCACACCATACAGTCAAGTCTCGACCTGTGTAGTTAGGCCGCTGACTCGCCTTTACCTGCGTCGATCGTTAGGATAGGTTCGGAATTCGTTGTGCTCTATGGCGAGCGGACGCACACGCTCGCCTTCAACCTTCCCAGGCCTTACTGGACCCTGCAGGAGCAGATCCACGCCTCGTGTTCCGGTATACTTTGCTCAAGCGATCTTCGATAGGCGGGAAACCCAATTCCAAGAATAGTCGCGGTTACGTGTAAACTATTTACTTAAATTCTCATTTTCAAACGAAAAATCCCCTTTTTTCAACTGAACACAGCTTTTGCAATAAGTAAAATTCTAAAAGGTAAAATTCCACTTTCTCAATAAATTCAAGGGAAAATATAAAACCCTTGTAATTGAAGGGATGTTGCGTTTCGTGCAGTTAGTTTATAGAGTCCCAAAAACACTCAAAAAAATTAGCAACCTCCTGGCGTTGTTTTCAACTATTTTACAAAAAAACTTTCTTCATAAAATAAGTATAGCTAGCCCAACAAAGTGGGTGTGCACAAGCTAATATTTTCTAAACCAAAAAAATGCACTAAATTTCATGATTAAAATATTTCCACATAAATTTGAATATTCATGCCAACTTAAATATTTTTTTTTGCGTATGAGTGATTTTAAATTTCGTTCTTTTATTATTAATCAAAAAAAAAAAGTCAAAAATAACGGACTTTTTTTTGCAATTATTACTATAAATTGTTTGTTAATCAAAAATCATAGTGCTAGTTTTTTTTATCAAACTATATTCAGTATAGAAGTATTTTTTTTTTTCAATTAAAACTGCATCAAAATCCGGATACTGCTATAAAAGCCTGCGTATTTGACTCAAACTTTATACGAATTAATTTCTCCCCTCATATATAGACAATACAAATCGCTTTGAAATTTTTATCAATTTCTGATTAGTTGCAACTGTCACAATATATAGTACAACTTCAAAAAACAAAAATTTTGATTTAAACAAAACTTTCGACTAAAATTTCACTTTACACATCATAAAAACTGGGGTAAGAGCTACTCGAAGTATTTTTTGGGTGGTTTAATTATGGAAAAAAAATTTATTAGACATATTTTTCTTAGTAGTTTTTCATCCTGAATGATGGAAAATAAAATACGTCAAGTAATTTTTCACGGTGAAATGCCAGAGGCCGTGAATATTTGAATAGATTAGACGTCTGTCATGCTCAAGAGAATTTTCGCCAAGGAATTTGCCGTTAAGGCACGCATGTTGGTATAACTGCGGTTCTGACGAAGGATGTCGTCGTGAAGAGTTATCATTTGAACGAGCGACACACGCATGTTGGCACAGAAGGACTATAAGTGCGCGGTGATGATTTGCATTGGTAGGTATATATGTATATTAAAATATGGAGAAAATCGCGAAGGAATCAAACATGAAACGTGTGTCGTACGGGTGCACGAGTCGATCGTGTGCCACGACCCAATTACCCTTGCCAACGCAATAATTATATTGACGGCAATTTCCCCTTATCAATCCGGGCCGTGTGCGCCGAGGAGTAGGATGATGATAGAGGCGCTGTGTATTGCTCATGGTCATTATTGGCATTATAGCACACTCGAGAATTCTGAAACGCTCCTTGCCTGTGTTGTGGATATATATACGTTTTATATACTCACCCACGCATGTGTGCCAAAGAGTAGATATATTTATATGAACTCGATCTGCACACGTGGGTATATAATAATATCGTCGTCGATGCGGCGACATCGATAATGCCAACGCCCGATTTATTATGAAATTCTATTTGCATTTTATACTATTCTATTCTTTGTCTATATAAACGTTCTCCAGCATATTGTCTTTTATGTTGAAATACGTACAATATTCCAATAGTTGCTCCACGAAATCGTAACACACATTAAAAAAAATTATATTTTATCTAAATGAGATCACGATAAATATATCTTATTATATCTTTCAGAACAAACGTGAGTAATGTATTTTTTTTTGTTAAAATAATTACACGCATATGATTTGAAATTATTTTTTTATAATAACTCAAGACTATAAAGCGAAAAAAGCATATAGGCAGGATTAATTTGTTGTTTAAATTTGAAATATCTTTAAAACTATAGGATGTAAACATTTTTCTCTAGAGATCTTTTTTGTAGAGAATTTTATTGGCTACAAAAAAGGTTCAGAGTAGATTTCACCCAATTTTTACCCTTAATCAAGATATTATTGAATGAAATGTTCTCAGCGTTTTTCAGCTAAAAGAGCGTATAGATAAAAAGTTATGTTGCTGTTTTAAATTAAAATATCGTTAAAACTCTGAAAGATAAAGATTTTTCTCAAGAGATCTTTTTTGTAGAGAATTTTATTACCTACAAAAAAGATCCTTGACAAAAGTTATGTAACTCGCATCGTCATCAAGTTATGAGCAAGTGAAAAAGTCTCAATTTTTTAGCGATGCGATATAACGAATATAAAATAGTGAATAGTAGTTTGAAAAAATTATTGTAAGCAATAAATATCTGAAGGGAAGTTCACGCTCGTGATTGCTATACATTCGTGTAGAATTGGAAAAACGGGCGGACAAAAAGTTGATATATAAAAGCGACATGTTTGAATGAGAAACGATGTGGGCGAGGGCGTGGGGAAGGTCAATAGAGGCAAGAAGTTCGGCGTGCAGCTTCCCGGAAGGATCGCGACGAGGACTATGGTAGCTTTAGGCCTTGCTAACTAATGCCAGGTCGTGACCCACGGTTTAATCGACGATTTATCGCGACGACTGTACACCGTGCCAGATCGCACAAGAGAAGGACGAGAACTCTGGAGCGAATATAATAGCTGTACTTTACCCAAGGCGCTTTTTCATCATATCCATGCCCACAACCACGCATCGTTCCGTTAGGAAATTAATTTTCCAACATTTCCCCTCCCGAGTATAATTTTAAATCGCGATTAATTCCTCAGCAGATCACTTCCTGCTCGAGTGCGACTCGTTAAGGCGCGTTGCTACTGCAATTAATAAATCATAAAACGTGATTTTATCACAACAAATTAGCGTGACAAGTTGCTTCTGACACTGCGCACCCAGACACGATTAAACACAAATTTATTTACGTATGTAAAACTCAAACTGTTTAATTCAAGAAAAAAACAACGTCCTTATGAAATACCTGCCAGTTACACCATTGTTCGTGTGCATGCGTATAGAGCGTACATATAGCCTCATTAGGATGGTAATTTTTTTTAAATTAGTGTCTTGCACCATAATTGACGATAGTTATTCAATGCAGTGCACCTCAAAGACTGGTCAGACGCGCGCGTATACTTTTTCTATCGTTACGGCGATACAATAATAAAAAAACCGTTAGTATACCTGTAAAAGACGTGTTGGATTAGTTGGATATCATTGCGCAAGAGTGAAGATGGTCATCTTCACCAAATGGAAATAACATAGACGACGGCATAAATTTCATGATTTTAACGGAAAAATTTTACTAATCATAATTTATCTATACAACAAGTTCGTTTTCCAAGCCATCATCACTGTCATATAAACTATTCAAACATGCATATATGCATATATGAGATAGTTATGGCAATGTGTAATTAACGTTGAACGAAGCCTCTTATTTTTTTCTCTATATATATACTTTCAAAATCTGACGCGCAATTTCCAAAAAAAAAAAATTCCAATTGAGCAATTAAATTTCTATATGCTTAAATATAAATTCATCGAGTGTCATCGTAAATCTCTATGTAATACAGTTTTATAGATACATTTATTAAGAAGAGTTCGCATCATTCTGAAAATATAATTTATTAACAATCAATAGATCCAACTAATTACAACGATAAATCAGTCATTTTGAACGTTTTAAAAGGCAGTGTTTTTTTTTGTGATGATATAAAAAATGTTGAAAGCAACGAATGAAGATCCTAAAGATATCGTATATTTGAATATGTTGAGATGAGTATTTTCCACATAGAATAGATTGTTACTGACTTGCAATAAAAGGGTCAAAGCCCACTTTCTGTCGGCAGTAGTAGTACTGCCACCAGATCTCAAGGAAGAGTACATACGTATTCTCCGAGTCTCGGCGGTCCCCGTAATGGCTTCCCATAAAAGCGGATCGCATTCTCACGATCGTGTGCCACGTATACGCCTCGCGCGGGCCCACATTTACATGAGGATAATGCGCCAACCGTCGGTGGGACCAATCGTCGTGACTCTCTTGTACTCTAAAGAATTTTCTCCTTGCTGGCGCGGATAACGAAGCATTTGCCTAGTCCCCGCAAGATAATCAACGTCCTCCTTAAAATTTCAGTCAACAATCAACACACAAGATCATTACGAGAAAGGCCGAATTATAATGGCGTCGTAATAGCGCATTTAGCTTGATGAAATTAAGTCCGTAAATAAATATACGTCCATCATAGCACACAATATGAGTAAACACTGATGAAGTGAATGGGGTAACGGGCACAAAAGTCGATATGGGTGTACCATAATGTAACTAACATGCTTTATGCGTGTGGGAAAATGTTATTGAAATTCCTTGCGAGGACGGAGACGATGCGGTTGCTTGCGGACCCCGTTAGGAGGCTTCAAGGATATCCTGTGTCGCGTAGAAGTGTGAATTACATCAGCTGTTTGCTTCTACGGTCTGGTTTATTCATCCGCTGCAACCAATGCAGAATCCTCAGAGGATTTTTCGAAAGATTCATATGCTCAGCAGAGCTCAGTTTATCTTCACAGAGGCAACAGACGCAATGGAAGCGAAGCGGCAATTAGAAGAAGAGTTTCGCAGTCTCGTGGGTGGGAATAAGAGATTTGCAGCAAAAATTTAATTATGTTAGACAACAATTGTATACAGTCACAATTAGCTTTGTCGTGGTAATTAGGCTAGGCGAGTGTAAATATTCAGTTGCAGGATTATGTTCAGTAATAACACTACTATGCCACACCGGAAGCGCGGGGAGATATACCTACAACTGGTCGCTGGGTCACGAAGTTAATTTTGAATATACGCTTCAGAGGGTATATGATGGGAGAAAAAGGTAAGTTGTGTGATATAAACCTCGTGGGCCCGCATATATGTTCAAATATTCATTTATGCACTTGAGATAAAAAATATTCTTCGGAGCCAACGTCGTCATATTCTGCTCTCTGCAACTGTTTTATGCGCATCTTATCAGATTATTGACCCAGTATTTTTTATAATGAAAATAAAAATTGTTATATAATTTTATAGACTTTTATAAGTATAGGTAGGTATATTAGGGTGGCGCAAAAAAAAAACCGACGATTTTTTTTATTTCGAAATTTTTTTATTTTCAAATTTTTCAAAATGATCAAAATATGATGGAAAAAATTTTTTTTTGTGCATTTTCACTATGGCGAATTATTTTATATGTAATTTAAATAATTTCTATACAAAATTTAAATTAAAGATATTAATTTTTACGGATTGTTTATGCATTTAAAAAATTTCTACAGTGATATAAATTATTTTCATTATTCAAAAAATTTTGGAAATTCGTAAATGACCTACTAAAAATTTATATTTCAAATTAAAACTTTGTTAAAGTTATTTAAATTAAATGTAAAATAATCGTCCATAGCAGAAACAGAAAAAAAACAAATTTTTTTAATCAAATTTCGACTATTTTTGAAAATTTTTAAATTCGTCCGCAACCTTTAAAAATGTTTGAATCAGGCTAATTTTTATGCCGGGCTTTTAAAACAACATTAACTATTATTTTTTTATAAACGAGACTCGAAGAAAAAAAAATTAGTCAGTTTTTTTGCGCCACCCCAATTGAGGTATATGTCTATAATGTCGTAATTTCGCTGATTAGTTTAGCAAACAGGTATATACAAAAATGATTACTCGGATGATTTAATATTAAAGCAGATAATTGCTAAATTATTGAAATATTTTTATGTAATTAATTGAATCGCAGGAAAAAATTCATAACTGAAACCGGATTTTTTTTTTTTTGCGCAAAACCGCGTGTTATTGACACAGAAGAGTGCTATACGTATATGTATATATTCAACTTTTACTTTTATTTCGGCACAAATACTAATACTCAAACATGATATTTCGAAATATGAGCTGCAGGAGCGGAGGGGTCCAGCAGAAAGGAAGCAGAGGCGCCATTGTGAATGAAAATAATTGCAATGGCTCGCAGGACCCCGCGGGTCGTATGTAATTTATACCATGCCATCTCCGGGGATATCCTACGAGGTTATAAATGTCGACGAGAGGAGCATCCTGCGAGGAGTGGATATAGAAAAGCTTTCACGAGAGAGCGACGTGATGGCGTATTAATTTTTTTTCCACTTCACGATTTAATGAATCTCAATATTTAAGACCAATTATGAGAGTAAAGTTTCGCCTTGGAGCGCGCAATCATAAAGACGCCTGTTTAGAAAATTTTTTTTACTAATTCAGTTTGCTATAGAAATATTGACAACAACCAGTCATCCGTGCAAGAGCTAATGGCCCAGCTAAACATGTTGATATTCAATTTATGATACAGATGAATTGATCCCTGATTAAACGCCGCATTTGCCGCTTGTGTTTTTCCCGATGAAGGTGCGTGATCACTCTCGCTTTTACAGGAAAAAAAAAAAACACAAAAGCGTGCAAGGAAAATGTTTGTTCATGAGAAATTGCCACGGGGAAAGAATGAAAGTAAACTGAAAGTGGGGGTATAACAATGATATACGTCTGCACATGTGATAGGTGTATCCCATAATGAAATTATCATTTAAACATCGCTCGAGTTAATTGCATATATTTTTTTACTATTTCTAGACATTCATTAATCAAGGTGCAAGCACGCCGGAGATTGAGCTGGATGGTGAAATGTGTTTGATGACCAAAAGCAACGCGGCATCAAGGATGAAGTTTCAATAAGAGACCGGAAACATTTCCCTTTCTTAATGTAGTCACTGCTCTATCTCGTGTTGTGTACAAGTCTGTTCACCTCGTGCGCAGTTTCACTTTTTTTTTCTTTCTTCTTCCATTTTGTTATAGCTAAAATAAAACACCACGCATGTCCGCGCCAGACAATAGTAACACGTTGACGTACAGTCTAAAATTTTTTTCTTATTCAGTATTAAATTTCACAGAAGGTTAACCGTTAGAAGTTATAATTATTACTTCTATATAGTGGGAAAGAGGTTAATTGAACGTGTATTTCAAACGGACGCGTTCACTCTTTTGCAACGAAATATTTTGTATCTGGATCACTATCGATTGTAAATTGATTATCTATATATAGTCGCATAAATAATTAATTTTTGAAAACACATCAGATTCCAATATTCTTCATAACATATTCCGTTTTAGAAATATATTATTTTCAAAGTGAATTTTATATTCAAGTTTGATGGTGGTCGGAAAGACGTGAAATAATTTTGAAATATAGATATTACAAAAAGTTTTAAACTTTCAGGTCCGTTAGGTTTTAGTGTGCATCAAGATTTGTCCTATGTGCAGAAATTTCAGCGCAGTATGCTGGCAGCGACAGAATACGATAAAGTATAAAATAAAGAAGGTTGTTCCACTTTTGCAAGATCAACGAGAGCGACATATAATGAAATACGTGATCCATCTCGCGGTGAAACTTGCGTGTGTGCGAGCACATGTGATGCTGATCTGATTCCTTCGTCGTCATGTTGTTCTTACACTGCAAAATCTATATATACATCTCTTTCTCTGCTTGACTCTTCATTGTATTAATTGAAACTTTCAAATTTTCTACTGAACCCATCTTAATGCCTGAAATTCTCATTATATATTGACATAGGTATCGAAATCTTCGAGTTTGCTGATCCAAATTTGTTGAATATCTACTGATGGGCATTGAACTTATACACTGTTCGCACGAGGTACCGTTTAAAACATGTACACAACTATATATTGTCTTTTATACTTTTTTTTCAGCTCGAAAACTCGTTTTTTTCGTTTCAACGTTTTGCAGAATTCTTGGATATTCTGCATATGGCATATCACGACTGATGTTAAGTTAATAGTTTAGATTTGTATATTGAATTTCAAATTTATTTGAAAGCTGCAAAGTCTTCAATGTTGATGATATAATTACAGAGTACTCATTTAATACTCACGATCGTTCTTCCCACAGTTTTGAATGTGTGACTCGTTAGAAATATCAGAATTTCTAATTTTCCACGCACACATAATTTTCAGTTGAACAATTATCATTTATAATAATTAAAAACAATTTTTTTTGTTACATTTATAAATTTTTAAATAGAAATATGGTTTTTTTTCCGGTATAATTTTATTATACTTTCAATTTTAAACTTTTTTTTTCTACGAGGAGGATAAGCTGTGTTTTTTTATGCAGAACTAATAACATAATAGTATATTTTCCGGGTAAAAGTTTTATATATATCCAAAGACTTTGATGAATTGCTTTAGAATGTTCATAATTATGTGTAAGAGTTGTGGGTGATGATTACTTCTGCGCTTTTCAATATACTCGCTCTTTAGTTATACCGATACCGGTTGGTCGAGGTTTCTTTAGCAGTTCAAGTCTACCTTGACCATATCGGGCCAATAATGTCTCCTCTACTGGTTTCTGATGTCAAATCGTTTGGTATAACCGATGCTGCTTTATCCTTCTTTCTGTCACATGTCTCACTTTTTCACACGTTACGCGCTTACTACATCGGACGTGTAGGTGAAATTACTATTTACGACTTTTCTTTCCTATTAGCCTCGTTCGAGATGAAACGATGGTAATACGAATTTCATTCGAATAAATTGAGTCGACGGAATTATTTATTTTTTTCCTCAGTATAAAATGTCTGTGCCATGGAGTTTTGAATTATTTAAAATTTTTAGGGAAATATATAAGAGGAAAATGAAAAAAAAAAAAATTCTTTCACGCATTTTAGAGAGAAAGAACATGACCACCTTGACAGTAAAACTCCCGTGTCCTCTCCCGACGCTCACATCCTGGATTTACGCTCGAGTTCTCGCGTTTTTGCCCTCTCTCACTCCCAGTAGTGACTCTTTCATCGTCCTCTCGGCAATGCCAATTGGACTCTGTCTGCAAAACTTTAATTTCTACGCTTGATTTTTAAACGCTACACCATATATACGTGTATATACTGAATTTGCAAACAATATACTTCACACGCGCGACCGCACATTTTAAATAATCTAGTACACTATACTTAGAATGTTCTATTTTATTCTATACTTTTTTCTCTTCTATATCCTACATATTATATACGCACTTTTAATTTTGATGATGAATTTTTCGTTTCTCATAAATCATCATCTTTAATTATCTTTTCACCACTGCACATTTAACTAATCCTCAATATTTTTAAATATGCTAAATTATACCAATTAATTTTTTTTTTTACGATCTTAAAAAATATTCCCATGTACGCCTACTCTCTCAACATAAAATAGAGAAATTTTCATGTCTTCAAGGGGAGAAAAAAAAACGATTTTTACCTCATTGAAAAATTGAAGGAATTTTTTTAACACTAAAAAACATTAAAATTGAGTTGTATAGGGGTAAGAATAATAAAAATGTAGATTTATCCCTGTATAAAAGCAGAAGCGCGAAAGTTTTCAATGATGCCCGTCACTTTGCGATGTCGCGCACTCACGTGACTGATTGAAGAAGCAAACACACTTGACAGGCTATTACAAGATTAACTATAGGATAGTCCATAGGATATAATAGATAATTGAAAAGATGCTCGACCTCGACGACATTGCGGGGATTTCTTGCCTCGCCCCAAGCTGCAGCAGCGATTGACGCAATCTCGTATATATACGCGACACAAAGCGCATAGATACAATAATTCAAAGGAGCGGATAATAATGAAAAATAGACTTTGCATCAAGGCCAACTTCCGTCATGGCTCGGCAATCGATTTGATCATGAATGAATTGACCTCGCAGATTTATGCAGTTTATAACGGTGATGAGGTGCCTCGTTTCACCTTTAATAGTCGCCTTATTCCTTTAAAGAAGCAACAAGCAGTATCAGCTGTATAGCTCAATGCGCGCAAAGGAAGCTTATAAACAGCCTACAAAGTCGCAAAGTTAAATCTCTGATCAACAACTCAATTCAACGTGAGATTTTCCTCGATAAAAAAAATTTTTTTCTACACTTTATTTTGAATTTTACAAGAAATATATTTATCCAAAAAATTTTTTATATTGTTTTCTTGTTATTTTATAGCGTCGTCATCAAGGGAATTTATTTATAAAAAAAAAACCGCACAACAGGTGCATATTTCAGTGGTTGCAGAATACTCAAGTTATCATATTCTGATGTCAACGCGCAATTGATGCATTTATCGCGACAATATTCAGCAGCTAATGACGAGTGAATTAACTTAATCTACGATGTGATATATTCATGACGTTCAATTTAATAGATTGAAAATTGAACTAACGATAATAATCAATTTATACGATGAGTAAATTGAGTAATTTTACAAATTAATTTTCTAACCGTCATTATATTAATTCTATTTTCTCAGATAATAGCCATCAATGTATATATACTCACCCAGAAAAAGTAATATTTATAATATCCAAGTATAAAATGTCCAGTAGTTTTTACTTTTCTGTTTTTAGTCACAAGTCTTTTTTTTTTTTTTTTGATGAATGCTAAATTTTAAATCGAGTTCATGGAGAGGGGTTAAATGTTGTTTATATTGTCTTAAAATAAAATATATTTCACACTCGTAAACACTCGCGAATGTAAAAGTAAAATTTTTTTGTCGTAAAAGAAAAAAATTTCGTGATGAATTAACACTCGCTTTCAGTATAGGATAGAGGTTGTTGAGAAGCGAAAACCGGAAAGTATCTTCTTTTCGTTATGTTACCGAACTGGGTTCTCCTCCCTTGGCATTCGCGGTCTCACTCAAATTCCTTTTCTTCCTCTTCTAGTGCGGCCCATATCGATCTGTCCTTGTCGCACTGCCGAGCAGCCCTTGAAAATAAGTTCCGAAAACAGCGAGGAGCAAATTCTATTTCACGCAACGCCGAGTTTGCTTTTGGTAGTATTTTTTTTTCTCATCGTAAAAAATATCGACAGCACTGATAAACACGCACTTGGACCGCCAGACGTTTATCATCCCGTGAGTGTCTGTGCACAAGAAAAAAAACGAGAAAAAAGGGGTTGATTGAGTGTTTGGAGCGCGAGACAACGTACAGATGCGAGCGCCTCGATCGTCGGCTTCGAACTGAAGCCAGCAGCCGTGCCTTCAGAAAACTGGCTATGCAGCGCCGGCACGTCCGAAGCGCGCGTAGTGGGGCGCCCTCGTCGTCGGACTTGATTTTGCCGGCGGCACCAACACGCACCTAACTTTGTTACACATTCAAAGCGAAACTGCAAAAAAATCATGCGCCATCATGATAAATAACTTTACCATAATAAAAGAAAATAAAAATTTTTTTAACGAAATTTCTAAGAAATCTGTGTAAATCAAAAAATATATCAATTTTTTTTATTCAACTTTTTAAAAAAATTGATCAATATTGTTGAGGATTTATTTTTTAAAAAATTTTATTTATTTATATTTTAGAAATTTATCTGATAAAATGATGAATTTTATTTTGATTCAAATCAAAATATTTTAATAAAATTCATGTATTTTTTTTTTTTTATTGTTTTTGTGGCGCGAATCAAGTGGCTTATATAGAGAAAACGAAATATTTGTACTTGAAGTTTTATTTGAAAAAATATCGGCACGAGCCTGGAGATCACTGGAGAAACGTTTGCAGCTGTCATAATAATCGATCTGTGGCGCTTATAATGTTTTTTTTACTCCAGAGAATAAGCGAAAGAAATAGGGGTGAGAGTTTGGAGAAAGGGAGACAGCTGAAAAATATTTTTAAAAAATAAAAAAATCGATTTATACATTGTAAATTAAATATAATTTCTATATAGTTAAATGTTATATTATAATTTTTAAATTGCGAATTGAAATTTTTCTGTGTAGAAAAAAAAATAATTTCCTGTTTCATTATATCTCAAATTTCCATGAATATTAATTTATAATCAAGATTTTCGACATAAAATCTTGTTTTTTTTTTCCAGTTACGCATTCGTGGATTCAAATAAGAGAAGATTTTCATTTGATAAGACACACTGCAATCACACGAACACCTCAAAAAAAAAACTTTTTTAATAATAATAATAAAATGACTGGTCCAAGCAATCGAAAAAATGTATTTTTCGCTGCAGAGGGTGGATCATATGTATATTACAAAATTCGCAGTGCCCCGCCTTTGCCTCAATATGTCGTCACGCAGTTATTCAATAAAGAAAAAAATGCACATAACACCAGTTGGGCTGTCATGTTTGAAATGCTGAGTAATAATTTTTATCCTGCTATACACTGCATATGATGACGTTGATAAAATAAAAAATTTGAGTGACTTCAGCACATAATAAATAATATTTTTGACAGAATATCTTGTAAAAAAAATCTGCAAACTAAATATAAATTTATTCCATGACATATTTTCACGACATTTCAAGTAATATATTCATCAAAATTTCATAACAATTATATAAAAATATATTTGACTATCGCACATTCTTTTGCTTTTATAGATCCCAGTTTCACGGAATTTCCTTTTATCATATCAGCATAAATCAATGTAATACCTTTTATAAATTTTTTATTTCATTTTATCATCAAAATTAATAAATTATTAATTCAATATAATATAATACAAATAAGTAAATCAATATATTTCTTATCAAAATATGTCATAAATCATTTTTTCAGATGGATAATTTTTTTTAATCACGTATAATTTAAATTATGTATTAAAATTAATCTCAAAACTTGTAATTAATTTTTTAGAGCCTCAATCAAACAAGAGATTTTTTAATTGAGTATAGTACATAATCCATCAGATAATCAGTGAGAAATTGTCATCGCTACAAGCCATCAGGTGAGTATAGAAAAAAAAATTTACATTTATGTAGGAAAAAAGTAAAATAAAATGTTTTACCGTGAACAAAAATTTCCACAATTCAAAGATGGAGAAATATTATGTGAAAATTTCTCTTCGAAGGACTATCAGCTATGTAATTTAATAAATATCTTATCAATCTATAATAGACAGAAGGTAATGATATATGAAAATATTATTTTCACGCCGCTTTCTTATTCATATATGTCGTATGCAAATTGCACACTCGTCTTTCATATATAAATATTCTCGACATATGTGTATACGTGTGCACAATTGCCCAAGGCCACACTTTTCACGCCCTCACTTGTGATACGATTAGACCATACAATTTTAATAAATGTCTAATGGACGTCCACAACTCGCGTTGTTTTCACGGTGAATTTATAAGCCCTAATATTTTATTTATAAGTTGAAATGCATTTCCCCTTGACTGCGGATAAATGATTTTCCACATGTAGATTATAAAATAAGGTATATTTTACCAAGTCAATTATCAGCATTTTTTATTCACCAACTGAACCAGTTCTCGAATTTTTCATGACAATATAAAATTTTTATATTCCCCTTAAAAAAGTATAGTTTTTTAGATTTGGCATACATATAAATTCGTTGTTTATAATTTGCCGAATAAAATTGTCTAAATATTTTCAAGTGATGATTTTAATTTATAAAAATCGTGAAATTTATTTGAATTAAATTACTTGACAGTTATATACAATTATTTTATTCAACTTGTTGCATTGAATGAATGAAGAATTAATTCTGCTGACATATCTAATAGATCTATAATTAAATAATTAAGCCATTTCGATCGAATCATATACAGAACGAATGGTTAAATCTCGATTTCAGTCACAACTTTAGTTATAAAAGGCCGTTAATTTATAATATCCACGCATTTTGCCCGCGGTTCACTCAAAGGACCTCCTCAGACGTTAAGCGGAAGCCAGCACTTGATGCAGTTGCACATTCTATAGCTTTCACCTCCTTAAAACTGTTTTTTTTTTCACCACACAATATACCGTACATAATTTTTTTATAAAATATATATTTACTCATTTTGTATAATTAATTGGAATTTCAAGTGTGATAAAATATAAATTAAATAAGAAGAAAATTTAAATTTACAATTAAAAATGTTTAAAAAATTATTTAGTGAATAAAAAGGTCGCGCGAATTGATCCATATAAAATCAGTGCTAGTGAAAGTTGTAAATTTCTGAGGTGGCAGCAGTGATCTATCGATTTTCACGTTACAATTTGCAAATACAACACATACCCCGAAGATAACAAAATATTGTTTGTGGCTCAATGAAAACTCAGTAGATAAATCACCCCACTGTATAAACCCACCTAGAGCATTAGACGAATATAATTTATACGTTATCGTCGTCAAGTGTACATTCTGCATGCGTATTTTACATTATAATCATTGCCCAAGTGGTTATAGTAACATATTTTCATGTGAATGAGCACAAAAACAAATAATTTTCGAATATGGATCTCTAACAAAAAGTGAAATTAATTGCATATTCGAAAAAAAAAATTTTTTTAACTCATAAAATACATGAGATATGATGAAAAAATTGTTTTTCAATTGTAATTTTTGCATTGAACTCATTTTTTCCATTAATTTGATGTTTATATTGAGGCGTAAAAAATTCTTAGTGTTGAAATTAGGCGTAAAAACGACATAAACACACAAGTTTTATTCCAATTCATCATTAGAGTCTATTAGCCAGAGCGACTTTGATGTTTGCGTTTAGCACAGAGAAACGCAGTTGAAGACAAGGCTAATTGGCCGAGCGGCAGAACCTCAACGAAACACACTGATGCAGATTATATGTGTACTTGCTCAGTCACAAGATGTGTGTGCTATTTTTTTTTGCAGAATATGAATATTAGAACATATGTGCCGCACATTCGTCGGGACTTTAACATCCTTTTTTCACATATGCGAATGCAATTCAGAATCGTCTGTTTTTTTTTTTTTTCAACCAAAGCCCTCATAAAAATGATTAAATTCTGATATGTGAAAATTTATCTCAATAAAATTTGCGGAGGAAAAAAAATCATTTCATAAAATTTAGTGTTTTATAATAATGTTTTTACTTTTCATAAATTTTTAAAATAATAAAAAACAGGAAAAAAAGTCATTTTTATATTGAAAAAAAAAAAAAAAAAATTAAATTCGATTTCTTTATAAAAACAATTTTTTGCAAGAGCTTTAGTATTTTTTAATCATAAAAAAATCAACAGAACGAAAATAAATTCTAAACTAGAGTATAAAAAAAATTTTTTATAGTTTTTGCCGTTTTATATATATATATATTTTTTTGATTTTCTAATCTCTATTATCTCGACGTAACACTTTCGTGTAATATGAACATGTAAAAACATTTCTCAAGTAGAGATTATAGTCAGAAGGTGGAAGTGGGAGCGAAAAATAGTCAGCAATTTATAAAATGACAATGAAAGATGTTTAGGAATGTTATTTACCTATATAGATATCTCGATGACTTTCTAAAATATCAAGAATAATTATAAGAGTAAAATATATTGCTATTATTAACTTTTCATTTTGATACATCTACTTGTGGGATCGAATATATTTAAACGTCAAAAATACCTGCATTTTTTACACAGTTAAAGTTCAGTCGACTATATATGTCATTTTATTTTTCTATTTCAAATAATTTTCTTTAATATCTTTAAACGCAATCAAGTCTCGAAAAATTTCTGGATTTTTGTTTTTTTAAATAGTTTGAATTGAAAGAGATTGCAGAAATTTTTTTCTCACAGAACAAGTAATTTTACAGTGTTAGAAATAACGGTATAATTTATTCGGGCCTATCACTAAAGGGAAATAACCGATAACATACCACCAGAAGAACGCGACAGGTCAGCGACAACAGATGCAGGGATTTTTCGTAACTTTCTAAATAAACGGACGACAAAAGCGCGCTCCATACGCGCAATTGCGAGTATTACTCGCACGGATACACGCATCGCGACGATCATCCGCTTTCTATACACTAGGGACGCGGATTATCCGGCGCTAATGAAGCTATCCGAAGCAAGCTATATATAAAAGTTTGTTAAACTCACTCTTCCAAGAGACACACTGCTGTGCGCGAGGATAATTAAGATACGAGGTCACCTACATTGCCGCGAATGAGAGAAATGCTTTTCTTCTTCTGATGTTTTTCGGCCCTCTCAAACGCGTAATTTTATAAACCTCACCTTTGTGTTTGTAAAAACATAAAAAAAATCTTGATAACTGCGTATTTACGGAAAATTACGTCAAGTTAATTTGGGTTTCTTAAAAAAACTAAAGAAATTTTTTATTACAAAGCTTTTTATGACGAAATCTCGTACTGGTTCAAAACGATACCAGAATACTGCTGATTTTTGGGGTATTATACAAGACGATCTTCATAAATTTTAGATTGAGAGGATAGTCGATAGTCTTAAAACGATGCTGAAAAATTATCGTAATGCAACACATTAAACACGAAATTTCATATACTTATTTCTCATGAATTTGGGTGCGCGTTTGGGAATTATTTCCGGACTCCGAGACTATTGTCTGGTATATAGAATGTCTTTTTTGCATGAATCGTGGTCTGAAAGAGCTTAGAAACCCGTTCAACACTAGCCATCAAGTCACATTAAAGCGGGATACTCATCTAATCAGGACATTAGAGACTACATATGATAGGTCTTTTCATTTTAGGAATATTTTCCGGGTTCCCGGAGTATTCTACCGGATGTAAAACCTCTTTTTTGGATGAATCGTGGTCTGAAAGAGTATAAACAGAAACTTTCTTGCCAACAAAGTGTTGTTTTTTTAACAGGCTGGCCTGTATCCGATAAAAAAATTAAGGAAAATATGGAAATGGCCCAATGTGATGGGCCAAAACCGTTACATTTATATACGTATAGTATATTATGTATGCCTGCAGGCTGGAGTGCTCCTTTTTTAGCGATCACGATGCTAATTGAGTCTCTGATACACTTTTCGTTCAGTTCATCAGCTCTGATTTCGAAATGCTCGAAAAAAAATTTTTTTCACAGTGAATAATGATTCTAAATGAAAAAAAAAAATTTTTCTTCGTTTTCCAAAAATTAATGTTTATATTTTTTAAATGAATTTCAATTAAAATTTCAACAAAACTCATCTTCTATCTGCCTGAAATTTTTAAAATTATTAAAAAAAAAAATTTTTTTAGTTAAATATTTTTTAAATCTGTTTTTTTTTCAAGTTTTGTAAGTGTTTATTTTTAATTTGTATTTAATACGAGATTGAGAGATAAAAAATGAAGAAAACAGCGTCCTGAAAAACCATACATACACAATATACTCGAAAGTACACCTCGAACGTGCCCCCGCGGAAAGTTACGACTACACACAGTGCCCGCGTAATCGCATCGTACGTATAACTCAAGGTTCACGTTTTAAAAAGGCCTTCTTTAACGCGCGCAAACACATAAAAAACGATAAGTCACTGCGCGCTGCATTATCCTCTGCTTCATTTATGATATGAACCTGTTGATTTGAATCAATATCGTTTATACGGCTCTGCAGACAATAATGGAATATAAAAAGATCTCCGGCTGATAATAAAGAATTGTATAATTTTATATAAACAGAAAAAAGTGTGTTACATGTAAACAAGACATAATTTATCAAATTCTTTACGTTTTTTCATTAGTTAATAATTTTTAACTTCCAGAAGTATAATTATTTACTCGGGCAAAAAAAATTTTACAGTGGGCAGGTTTGCCAAGCGAATTTATGCATAAATCGAGTGTCAACAGTCGAGACAAACCATCAACTTGGATCCTCCTTGTTCCACTGGGCAAATAAGCACCATTAAGTGCTCTCTTCCCACCCAACATCTGTTCGAGGGCCTTATAAAGCAAAGTCTTAATAATATTTGAGCAAAATCACAGGTTACGTGTCCTCTATAATGTTGAATTATTTTTTTATGGCGAAATTTCCATCAAAAATTGAACCGTCTAAAAATTTTTTTTCATAAAAGTTGTATTGAATTTTATTAGGAAAAAATTGGTTTTTTCAATTTTATCATGGATAAAACAACTTGCGGAAAATATATC
The DNA here is from genome assembly GCA_002156465.1 of Macrocentrus cingulum. NCBI lineage: Eukaryota > Metazoa > Arthropoda > Insecta > Hymenoptera > Braconidae > Macrocentrus > Macrocentrus cingulum. The sequence goes on from MVJL01005046.1 coordinate 51,886, forward strand.
ATGAATGAATGACTTACAGTTGCAAGAGATGGAGGAGATATCGCGCGAGAAAAGAAGAAAAATTGTGTTTGCGATCCTCCTACGACGAAGAAGAGCTTCTATAATGCTATAGCATAGATCCATGACCTCACATCCAGAAGCCGTCATGGAATTTGTTTTAAGTCAAAGAACAATGTTTTTTTCCGCGCTTTTTATTCCTGATCGATGTGTGACAACCCTCGCGACGACGGCCCGCATGAGCTTTATGCTCAAGCATCATGCACGCTGCATTTGAACCGCATTGACTCATCGACAAAGGAGCCATTATTTGCGCTGCAGTACTTAGCTCACAAGTGACTCATTTGAATAATAGAAAGCATACATGCTCAATTGTGACGATTGTTTTACGGGCCCCTTTAATGCCGCACTCTGTTGCTTTAATCTGAAAAAGAAAAAACTCATATTTGATTATTTTTTTATTTTTTTAACTGATTTTATAAATTTTTCTGACATCTATTTCATGTGAATTAAATTTTTTATTCAATTTAAATTCGATTTTTCTATTTAGAATTATTTTTTTGGATAAAAATCATTTTTTTTTATTAAGTTTTTCACCCGTTGAAAGTACAAAAAAATATGATTTTTATTTTTTCGAAAATTATTATCATTGAATTTCGAGTGAAAAAGATGAAATTATGCTTTTTTAATTTTTATTGCTGAGTTATTTTTAGAGATTACTAATTAAAAAGTAGTTAAAATAAATTCAAGATGCGATTAATCGTTCAATTGAATTTTCGTTAAGTGACTCGCGCACTGAAAACACATTTAATTGCCTTATATTAGTTCAATTGAAGTCAATTAGATAAAAATTGGCATCTAATAATAGCTTTTGCAGTTGTTAAGTGTGTTTAACTGACCATAGAAGCAAAATGCGGATGCAAAAAAGAAAGACTTTTTTTTAAAACAAGCTCAATAATCATTAAACTTCTGCAACTTCAAGTTTTCTATATACCGACACACAGGTGTCAATTAAGGCACGTGTGCAGCATTCCACGTGCAAGTGTTACACCGGAGATGCTGCTAAAAGATTAAACTTATAAGACAACGTGGACTTGATGGGAAGTTATCATCAAGACGTTGTCACACAGTTGCTATGAGTGAATGAGAAGGGGGAATGTCAGAGTATTACCGCTTGAAATTTATCCAGGACGATTTCTCGATCAAGTTATGCTGCAACATCTCCATACAATTTCTTTCGGTCCACTTGCTAAAAATTATCAGGGTCGTTGGTATACCTTTCTTGAACATTTTATCGATAGAAAAAATTAATTTCTTTATTAAATAATAGAAAATATATTAGATTTTAGTATCTCCTTGTCGGGGAAAATATTGAAACAATTTTTTTGTGAAGAAATTAAGAGTTTTCGCGAGATTTCCGTTAAATTGCAGTAATGGCAACATTGAAACGACTCATCGCTTGACTACCGAGTGCATTTTTTTTCGACTATTTTTCGCCCGATAAAGAACAAACCCCTCCCATGGTAGTTTAATCGCCAAGATAAATTGACGTCCCGCTGTGTAGAAAGTTTATCGTTTGTGAGAATCCATGCACATGGATTTTTCCATCGCAGCAAAAACATTTGCAGCTTTGGCCGTAGATGTAAGAAGATTGGGCAATACGCAAGGTCGCGAATGGATCGATCGCACACCGCAGGATATCCAGACTAGAAAGTGATTTTTCTGTCGTATACTCGCGTGGCAGACTTGCTGCATTTTTTGATGAGAATTCTTGTTAAAACTGTACTCTGACCGCAGATTGACGACTATTTTTGACATTACAAATATTTCTTCCATAAATTTCAATTTTTTACACATTTAATTACCTAATTAATTAATTTGAAACAGAAAAAAAATTTTTTACCGCAAATATATAACAAAAAAGGCTCAAAATTAACAATAATTGAGAATTATTCAAATTGAAAGTGAATTATGAGACCTTTAATTCAGATTTGAAAAAAAATAACTTAGAAATCTCACCTCTTTTGTGATTTTCTTAGTTTTTTAGTTATAACTCGATAACTATGCGAGGTAACGGAAAATTTTACTGAAATAAAAAAATCAGGTATAAAATTTCCTACAAAAAATATAGATAAAACTTTTTTATATCTCGCTAAGTTTTCGAGATATTTTGAAAAATAAGAAATTCAAAAAACCAATAATATCTCAAAACCTATAGGAGAGACAAAAAAATTTATTAAATGTTTTTTGTAGGAAATATTATCCCCAATAATTTAACTTCTATGACAATTTTCATTATCACGCTTAGTTACCAAATTATCAGCAAAAAATTGAAAAAATTACCAAAACGATGAGATATTCAAGAGATACTCCCCGAAAAAAAAAAAGAATTTTTGTTTCCAAAATTTAAAATTAAATTTTACAGAGGAACTTAATGATTAATTGAATGGATACATAAAAAAATCTAACCTTTCATAAAGCATAATTACAGATTTCTAAATAAATTGTTTGCTCATGCAAAATCTGTGCAATAAATCACAAGAATCAAGGAGGTTAAATAATTGGTTTCAAGTTAAATAGGAATCGTTGAGATGCGTCAACATGACTGCAAGGCAACTAGATCAACTTTCTCGAATAGCCGCAGGAGTATTTGACGCAACGTGTGTCGCGTCGAGCTGTGCTGTTCGGTAATATCGCTATACGCGACGACGCTTTTCGAGAATTGCGCTACTGTCACGCATTAAATGCGTTCCCATTTCAACAAAAAATTCCATCGAGCCTGCAGCGTCGTTTTAGAACGGAGGAATATAAATAAAACACACATGTGCAGCGGTATCGATCGATGATTTGCGAGGCAATAGGTGGAGTGGAGCAAAGTCGCGACATTATCGCCCACAGTGGGCGTGGATTCGTCCTTTTGCCGAGTAAACTAGAAAGTGCTGTTATAGAAGAGATGCTGGTGCATCCCATGTGCACATGTGGCCACTCGTGTGCGCTTTCTTGACCTTTGCTGTCATAAAATTCATCCTGCAGTCATTATCTGCCCCGAGCGCAAATAAACATATTCTCATTTGTAATGAAAAAAAAATTCTCTTTGCTTTTTTTTCAGCAGTTATTTTATTCCAATTAATGTGAACAATATTGCGGATTAAAAATAGAAGTTCTTGAGTTTGTATAGTTATGTAAACTGATAAAAATAGTTCGATTAGTTGGATATATCTAGGAAGTCAGTAAAATCTTTGATTTATTAGCCTTACTATTTTTTTATACTTATATACCTACATAATTTAATATTATTATGAGATTTCATGTTAAAAAGTTTCTTCAATATATACTAGACAACTCCTCGTAATATGCATATCAGGGTGTCTTAAAAAAACGACTATTTTTTGTTTTTGAGTCTCGTTTAAAAAAATCATATAGTTTATGATGTTTGAAAAATCTACTGTTAAAATTAGCCCGATTCAAACAGTTTTAAAGGTTGCACACGAATTTTAAAATTTTCAAAAATAGTCGAAATGTGATTAAAAAATTTTTTTTTCTGTTTTTTGCTACGGTGGATTATTTTACATGTAATTTAAATAATTTCTACGAAATTTGAATTTAAAATATGAATTTTTAGAGGTCATTTACGAATATCAAAAATTTTTTAAATAGTGGAAAAAAATTTTTTCATATTATATTATTATAGTGATATTTTAGAGAAAATAAAGAATATTATTATTTATTATAATAATTCTAAAATTAATTAATTTTAACTATTTTGTCGATTTATATTATACTGCAGAAATTTTTTAAATACTTAAAGGATCCCTAAAAAAATTACAAATCCACTATAAAAAAACATTTTTAATTGTTTATTTATAGGCATACTATATAGAGATATAAAAAAATCAAAAGATGGTTTGAAAAATAAAAACGAGTAAAAAAAATTGTGAAAATAACTTTGACTTAAAAAAAAAAAACAATTTTTAGGGTTGGAGAATTAAAATTATTTTTTTTTGATGAAAAATTTCTTACTATCAGAAATATTGGATTAAAAATAATTTTAAATAACTTAAAAATTTTTACCAGGCGTTAAATAACAGATCTCTGAGGAAAATTTCGGAAGAAAAATGTTAAAAAAATTTTTTTTTTGCATTGTCATGTATTAGATTTTTTCGTAGTGATGTTTGTTTAATTCTTCCGCACTTGGAAATTCCCATGTCGCTCATGATAGCGATGATTATGATGATGGCATGCTGGCGATGACCTTCTAGTCGTCTCTGAAGCCAGAAGTCGCGTCATGACGGGGAACATAGCACCCGCGTAAGTAAAACATCATCAAGTGAAGGAGAAAATTTGTAGAAAGTGCCAGAGTATTCACGCAAGTCGTTTATATTATCGAGAATCGAAGGATATACAATAAAATAATGAGACGAAGGAGCACCACTCTGTGTGAATAGACTTTCCAATGAGTATATACCTATAGATGATTTCGTATTTTATTGAGAGTGATTTTGGCCATAAAAAATATTCGAATAAAAATTATATTATCATGACAATGAATATAAAAATAATTGCAATTGATTTTAAATTTTTAATTCACTTCTAAAAAAAGTTAAGTTAATATTTTTAATTAAGAAATTTTTACGACTCAAATTTCGTAGAATATATTCGCAGTCTTGAAAAAAAAAATTTTTTTTCCAGATCTTGAGAGTAAGATGTTTTTATTATTAATAAAAACTCATTGATAAAAAAAAAATTACGATTAGAAATAACGATTGAAATAATGGCATAGTGAATTTTATGGCAAAAAACGTGATTAAATAATTGAAACAATGCGGAAAGTTTTACATGAATAGATTTTCGTTACACTCGATAAATGTTGGGATTGATAGTCGACGTACTCTGATGGTGGGTAGAACCAAGGAAAATCGGAATGTCGTAGGAGCGAGTTGTTAAATCTGTGCTAATTGCAATGTTCATGTGTGTCCTTGTCGCAATATCTCAAGCGATCTGCGTCGTTATGGCTGCGTCAATTTCTCGTTTAAAATTCCTATAACGCGATGAAATTTTTTTAACTTATTCACAAACACACTAAAAGTCACATTAAATCGTGAATAAAACAATTGACATAATAGATACCTACACATTTTATTTATTAGTTGCACAACTTGTCGTTTTCTCCTCTGGTACTTTGCACTCGCGCTCGGCATTGTTCGTTTTGCACTGTCCACCTATATGACCTTTACAATTTTTTTTTTTATAACACGATGAGCACTATACGGATAATTACGTCAGAGAAATTTTTTATATCTTACAGTATAGTTAAAATTTTTTATTTTATATTTTTTCAAACTCAAAACCAAAATGAAAATAATTTTTTTTTTGCTTTTAAATTAAATTTTTTAAAAAAATACTGGAAAAAAATTTTTTTTTTTGTGTTTAACTCATATTCAGATTAATTTAAACAATAATAATTAAAAATTAATAATTATTAGTTAACACAAATAAATAATTTGTAAGTATTTTGAATTTTTTTTTTTTTTCTATGAGATGGAATGATTTGACAGATTTATGGAAAAAAGTGCAATAGGGAATTAAATAGTTAACAAGAAATTTGTCGTGTAAGACAAATTTCTCATTAGAAAATGATTATTCTCAATTATAAATTTTTTTCACGCCCAAGTGTTTCCTTCCCAACACGCCAATGATGATACATGTTGCAGTTTATGTCCTAAGGGGCGTGGATGACTCTTGGGGTTAGTTCAAACGCTGATTCCCCGGATTGTTGCGCCGGGTCAAAGCCGATCTCGTCCCTCCCAAGAGGTGGACGCGTACTCTCGCCGATGAGGACGCATAAATCGCGCGGTAGGTATTGCGATGCACGTGAAATGGCTCTTTCTCTCGCGATTTAAAACGGCATTCGACGTAACGGGCAATACTTCATCGTCCTGCGTGTTATCGTGCGTTTGCCACTGCGAGAAAGGATGAGGAAGCTCACGCTTAGAAACCGAATCCGGTAGTTGCAGAAAAAAAATCCCTAATCCGCCCCTGGATTTCTTAAAAAAATGACATGTAATTAATAATAATATAGTTTCATAATCAATTCAACAAAATATAACCGTGGTAAAAATATATATATATTATTTTCAATTTAATGATTGTCAGAAATTACTTTGTTTTTTATGTATACTCAAAAAGCAGATCAGGTATTTAAAGATTTCACCAATTTTCGAAGCTAATTTTGGTCCTAAAAAAATATAAACTGTCGTAAAATATAAATGTGCAAGGATAAATTAAGAAAATTAATTTAGTTCTTTTTTTTAAATAATTACTCAAAGTATTTTAACGATAAAATTGAAATGGTTGAAAATTTTTGAAGAAATTTTTTTTTTTTTTTTTTTTGATGAAAAAAATCATTATTGACGAAAATAAAATGTGAAATCTGGTTATCAAGGTAAACAGGTGTTATATTATTTATTGCGAATAACAGACACGATTTAATAACCGTTATATTGGCTTGAAGAACTCGTTTTTTTTATACGACGCGACATCTTTAAAAAATAATTATAGAAAATTTTGCACAAAAAATATACAATAACTAGATGAAATATTATATATAAATACAAATAAATACGAAAGTGTATATATATATTTAATAAATATTAAAAAGATTTCACGAGAATGAGATAAAAATAAATTGAAGAAAATTGCAAAATTACGAGAATCAGGTCTTGAAGGTCTAGAAGCCATTTCTAGATTGATTTCTCAAATAGAGGAGTTAATTGATTGATCGTGAGATGCCAATTTAGTTGTTCTAGCGTAAACGAGAGGCCATATAAGAATCAGTGTGACACGTTTATTTTTTTTTCCTATTTCTGATAATAAAAAAAAATTAATAAAATAATAGAATTCACCTTTGACCGCGTAATTCAAACTTGTTCGCATCAGCAGCAAGATAATTTATCAGTCGCTATTATAATATGAAAATGTGCAAGTTCTGATAAATGATGCCTCGAGACATAGCACATTTAAATAATATGTCACTTTGATTAGAAAAAATCGGAAAATTAAACATCTGTCATTTGATTATCAAATAAAAATTATTTCCAGGCTATTAATATAATTTTATATGTAATTATATACAAGTCGATTTAATAAATAAAATTGATTTAATCATCTATCATTTCGCTCATAAAAAGCTAAATTATCTATTAAATTTATTATGGCAGTAAAATTATATCGCGGCAAAAAAAAAAAACATGAAGAAATTCGAATTTATTTAAATAGCCCCTTTCTTAAACTTAGTATATAAACAATGTTGAGTATGTTGGGCCACAGAGGTCATAGTTCTCATGACAAATGCTGTCCTTCACGTGTAATCAGATCGCAACACGTATAACAAAACAAGTTTTAAAAAAAAATTTCAAGGTTTTATTAAAAAAAAAAATTTTTAAATAACAAAAAATATAAAATTATATTTCAAAAACATATCAATCCACAAAAAACATCAAAAAACATTTGATAAATAATGATAAATAATTAAAAAAAAAAATAATAAATTCAATAAAAATGTTGAAAAAAAAATATTTCAATGATTAAAAAATAATTTTCTAATTTGGAAATATTGAAAAAAAATTTGTTTAGTACATTTTTCAAGTGATTAATAATTTTTCAGGTGATCGAAAGGTTAAAAAATCAATTGGACGCGAATTGAATCGGCAAAATCGCGCGAGATTTCTCCATTTCTAAAAAAATTTATTTGTCGAAAAAAAGCGAGAGCTGGGCAGACTTAATGTGCGCTTGTAATCCTTCACGACCTTAAATGCTTAAAGCGAGTCAGGAAGAATGCGGCCGACAAAGAGAGCTCTTGCGACCTTTCCACAGGAGGATTGGGTGGATATATAACGTATAGAGTGTCTCATTAAATGGGGTCTTCTCTATCTATGTACTTGCAAGTCTGCGCGAATACTTCTGCGAGCGTGCGAAAGCTACGACGAGGTCCTCCGGAAATGCTCTTTCTATTAGTTGTCTCTGTGCGTGCGCAAAATCGTCGCGTGATTCGTCTATTCACGGAAAATTTTTATTCTCAGAATTTCAGCAAAATGTCAATAACATCACATTAATTAATAGATTAATTATTATTCCTCGAAAAAAACTACATTTTTTATTTTTATTAGCAATAAATATGCGATAAAGGTGTTAAAAAATGTCATGAGAAATTAATTCACTCATGAAATATCTCGCCTACCTAATTTCTTAATCAACTGACGATAATTTATCATTAAAATTCTTGTGAAAAAAATTTTAAAATAAAAATACAGCCAGAAAAAAAATTTTTTCTGTGGTAAATCATTTTTAGGTAGATTTCATAAATCTAACTATTGCATTTGTCCTCATGGAGGAATTTTCACCTGAATTTATCACTATATATTCTAATTAGTCGATGAGAGTTCAAAAATAGTAGTAGTAAAAAAATATATATATGTTATGTAATATAACCCAAGTTTGTCACAATAGCTGCCAAGTAATCAACCGATCTTGATGAAATTTTATACGATTATTATTTGGGTCACTACCTTGAACAAGTTCGAATTTGAGCCATATTAGTCAGTTAGTTTAGAAATGGTGACCATTTAAAATTTCGAAAATCGTTAAAAACGGTATTATCGTGACTTCTTTTCGGAATAGCTTGCGAATGATAACAGAGAGCTCATTTTTTTAAGTAGCATCTGGTAGCATACGAAATTATCTTTAAAATAACCTACTACATTTTTATATTTCTGTATTTTTAATCGTTTTTAATGTGGATTAAATCTATACAAATGAAATCTAACCTACATCTCGGGTGAGGCTGTACAGTCAAATACGAAGGCAGAATATTTTTATAACGATTTTAATTGATTTTCTATTTTTTAGGGGTGTTCCACCCGCGTGGAACAGTCAAATACGAAGGCAGAATATTTTTATAACGATTTTAATTGATTTTCTATTTTTTAGGGGTGTTCCACCCGCGTGGACTTAATTTCTTCGTGTTATCGATTGTGCGTGAATCTTTTCGATGAATCTACTGACTTTTTCGTATCGAGAAGTTCAAAATACATCGAATGGCATGAGTAGGATCAATTTTCGTTCTATTCTCGGTGAGTTATTTCGATGAATCTACTGACTTTTTCGTATCGAGAAGTTCAAAATACATCGAATGGCATGAGTAGGATCAATTTTCGTTCTATTCTCGGTGAGTTATGGGTGTTCCACCCGCGTGGTATTTGAATAATTTAGTAATTATGTGAATAAATACTTAAAAATGATTCGAGGACCTATCCACACGCTGTGGACAGCCGAATATGGTAGCAGAATTTAATTTGAATAATTTAGTAATTATGTGAATAAATACTTAAAAATGATTCGAGGACCTATCCACACGCTGTGGACAGCCGAATATGGTAGCAGAATTTTTTAATAATGATTTTAATTGATTTTCTATTTTTTAGGGGTGTTCCACCCGCGTATCCACACGCTGTGGACAGCCGAATATGGTAGCAGAATTTTTTAATAATGATTTTAATTGATTTTCTATTTTTTAGGGGTGTTCCACCCGCGTGGAATTAATTTCTTCATGTTATCGATTGTGCGTGAATCTTTCCGATGAATCTACTGACTTTTTCGTATCAAGAAGTTCAAAATACATCGAATGGCATTAGTAGGATCAATTTTCGTTCTATTCTCGGTCAGTTAGGGGTGATGAATCTACTGACTTTTTCGTATCAAGAAGTTCAAAATACATCGAATGGCATTAGTAGGATCAATTTTCGTTCTATTCTCGGTCAGTTAGGGGTGATCCACCCGCGTCGAATTTTGATAATTTTTTAATTATGTAAATAAATACCTGAAAATAAGTAGGATCAATTTTCGTTCTATTCTCGGTCAGTTAGGGGTGATCCACCCGCGTCGAATTTTGATAATTTTTTAATTATGTAAATAAATACCTGAAAATGATCGGAGGACCTTTCCACACGCTGTGGACAGTCAAATACGAAGGCAGAATATTTTTATAACGATTTTAATTGATTTTCTTCTTTTTAGGGGTGTTCTTCCCGCGTTGAATTATCCACACGCTGTGGACAGTCAAATACGAAGGCAGAATATTTTTATAACGATTTTAATTGATTTTCTTCTTTTTAGGGGTGTTCTTCCCGCGTTGAATTTGAAAAATCTCTTAATTAGTTCAATAAATAGTTAAAAATGATTGGAGGACTTATCCACACGCTGTGGATTGTTATTATTATCTAAATTGAAATTTTAATTTGAATTATTTCCAAAATGACCTGCTACCTATTTTCTTTTCTGCATTTTTAATCGTTTTAATGTAGATTAAACCTATACAAATGAAATCTATCCAACATCTCAGGTCAGGCCGAATGGCGTATTTTTTTTTTAAACTATACTCCAGTAATTTAAAAATAAAATCTAAACACGAAAAAATTAATTTACAATCTGTCATTCCATCCCTCAGACAAAATTCTTCTTCGATGATGCTTCGCGCAAGGGTTCCTTCGGGCAATAAAACATTATCTCTCTCGGTAATAAAAGCTGTGGCGAGTGTGTGGGACACGTCATCCCCCTTGTCATATGGTCAGAGGGCGTATAATATTGATTCGCAGTTTATCTTCTCTTGTTTGGTACCGCCATCCTCCATATATTGCTTGAGGCAGTAGACGCACAACACACAAGCCTAGTCCAACACAATAATCGGTCGGGTAAATACCATTGAATTAAATGTGCACTCACGAGTGCATTTTCAAGTTTAATGTTTTCCCCGTAACCACATCGAGATATCGAGTTTCATAGAGTTGATGGAGTCATATGTTCTCTCAAGTCACGAATTATAAACATTGACATCTGGGTATACAGAGGGCGTTTGATGTAGTTACACGCTTTGACGTCAATTTGCATGATATTGAATTTCTCAACGTGGACATGCAAATTGCTGGGCAGACGTCCAATAAAGTCCCACTAAAAATGAAAAACTTAAAAATACAAAAAAAAAAAAACAACTTTTTCCCCAACTTGCAATTAAATTGACCAGTGATTTAAATATTTAAATCATTTGAAATGAAGAAAAAAAATATTTTCAAGTTCTTTAGCTTTTTTTGCAATAATTTTTTTTTTAAAGTGTGTATGTTTCAATAGAATTTCTAGTACATCACGCGCTTTTACCTCAACATTTACGAATATAGTGTTCCCACATTTTCTTGTAGAAACTCAACTAAATTCTGCGAATAATTTAATCAAATTTATAACCATCCTTGAAAACTTTCTAGAGTGAACATTCGGACGTTCTGATCTTGAAGAAAATTTGTATAATTAGTTGGATATATTGTAGTTCGTGGAATTTCAGTGGGTTTTTATTTATGCATGTAGTGAGAACAATAAATAAAAGCGAGTGAAACGATTACCCAACATAGACACGGCAGCTTTAATTTCAACGCGCGGCTCATCCACTCCTAACCGTCGCGAAACGAGTTTCATTCAGTGCGGTGTGCAAAACGTACTATTAAGACTCTTGCGGTTACGTCATTGATCCTGGCCGCGCGCAGTTTTGAGTCGCATTCGCTTGAGAGAATTTTCTCTCGGCTGTTCGCTCAAATCGTCTTTTTGCTGTATAAAAATAGATTGAAATTAAACCCGAATTTCAACGAATTTCCATTTGAGAAAACCTTTGAAATATTTTTCATTTTTCACAAATAAGAGGGTTAAAAAAATTATTTCAAGTTTTAAACGAGGTTTTAAGAGTGTTTTTAAAAAGTTTAAATATTTTAGAATTGTAATATTTATTGAATTTAGTGTTAATAAAGCAATTTTCAGTGCAAAAATATTCTTTAGTATTTAGTTAGTTGCTTTATTGACGTTTTTTTTTTTCATTAGGAATTCAGTTAACTGTCAGGTTTATAGTTAAACGTTTTTAGAAATAATTTTCAAACTAATTGGTCAAAGACCTTGTCCCATATTTATAGCAGTCAATGTCAATCTATATAGCAAAAACTCTGGTCAAGACTTGGAAAGAAAAGTTTTTCACTATATATGGATTTAGCCTAATTTCTTGCAGCTCTATTTCAATGAAATTCTTATCGTGCTCCAAGGTTTTGCAATTTTGTTATTGCGGACAATTTCGTCCAAGTTAGTGAGTATCTTAAAATATATTCAACTAAGTATTTCTTAATCCGGAATATATCGTATGAGCAAAAAAGGTTTTTAAAATTTTAGTCATGAAATTCGCTGCACGATCGCAATTTCTCGATATTATTTTTCCCAAGTATTTTCCGCAGTCTCCGATTTTACAAACTAAAGTCGTAAAGGGATTTCCTTTTTTTTTTTACTGCATTACAAATTTTCATTCATGAAAGTGGTAGTTTTGCTCTGTGGATGCTTGCCAAAATTGGCTCAATAAATATTTTTCGACACAATTGAATCTATTTTATTGCGGCAAACAAAAAATTGGAAAAATAAATATCATTTTTCAGGTCATTCACCGCCAATAGTAACGCTAATAAAAAAAAATTATTTTTAAAATTTAAGACACTTTTAAGATGATTTTTATAATTTTTGAAAATATTTGTTTTAAAGATTTTTTTAGACTGCTTGAAATTGCGAATTTTTTTTTTTGCAGTTTTTGATACACTTATTTCGAAATAAAACTAATTTACGGCAATTTCTATTCCACATGCGTGAAATGGACTGTAAAATAAAAAAGTCACGATTCGCGGTATATATATAAGCAGTGGCGTCGCGAGAATTTCAAAAACCAGCAGCGCGAAAAATTTTCTGTCTTTCTCTTGCGCAAATTGTGGATCGTATATTGTGCGTGATTTGCCGAGTAAGAAGCGAAGGCACTAACGTATCACACACGTGATACGTTCGGTATTTACGGGTGATCGTAAAAGTCGCTTCACGGCGCTCGACTTTGCGGGCGCCGTCGACTCGAGTCGCACCCAAGTGTATATTCAGGTACTTCTCGTTGCACCACCATTTTCTTTCGTCACTCATCAGCAACGATCACTTTACTCTTTGGATATATACAACTTCTGCTAGTTTTTTTTTTTTTTCAATTACCACGATGACATTTTCTCTGTCGTTACCGAGGCAATTTCAGAATTTGTTAGAAATGAGTTGATCAGTTCTTATTTAATTTGATTTTATTTCTAAATTTATCCACAGATTTTCTTAAGTATCTATTTTCTAGAAACTAATAATTTTTTTCTCAACCAAAAATTAATTTTTACTTCAAAATATCTTCGCAAATATATCAAAAATAAAAAATTTTAATTATAAAAATAAAAAATGACTATAAAAATTGTTTCGTATTTTTTTAAGTTGATTAAAATTCATAAATACTATATTGGTAAAAAAATTTATATATTAAAATTATTATAAAATTTATAAATTTAATCCACTTATTCTTTAGATATCTTGAAATTTCAGCAAAAATCTGTTGATTATAGTTTAGAAATAGTGGTCATTAAAAATTTTGAAAATCATTAAAAACACTATTGTCATAAATTATTTTTAATTATTTCTCAATGACTCATAAATCAGAGTAAAAAATTTTTTTTTTTTATATTTCCCTGAGCTTTTTTTAAACTCTGTGTGATAAAATTGAATAAAAATAAGGGTAAAAATTTAGAAGATAATGAGAAAGTGTTATATTTATGCTTTTAACGTGTTTAAAATACGTTTTATCCATATCGTAAAGACATTAAGAGTGAAGATTAAAAGTGGAGCCACTCTAACGTGACTGAGACCAGTAAATTTAAATTGTTCGTATCATTGTCCTGCGCGGAATGGAGTTTTAAAAATACTTGCGCGAACTTCCGACTCGTTTTTTGCGAGTTTTGGCGCCAGTCTCGCAGAGTATCCTTTGGACCTTATATTCATTGCACGCGCCTCTTCTCTCGATATAATGCCGGTGCAACGAACTGAGAGCACGGCGGCATCGCCGGCGGTTATGGCAAGGTGTCTACGCCCGTCATTTTGCGGGGAGCAATAACGAGTATCGTAGTTTGCTGAACACCGCATCGTGCACACAACCGAGTGATATGCACAAATAATGCGCTTTTCGCGGTTTCTAGACCCATCTTCTGCCGTTAATTAATTTCCTCATTGCGTCATTGTTGCCTCGCGCATTGCGTAACAGCACAAAATCTCCGAATGGAAGAAATTCGGTTGCTGTGTACGCGCATGGTGCAATATCGTGTGTGCAGTGCTGAAGATTTGTGAAATTGGCGGCCGACCTGGCTTGCAACCAAAGTTTTTTTTTCAAACCGTCTCTACTCGTAAATGAAAAAAAAATCCGACTTTAATCGACTTAAAAAAACACTAATTCATATTTTAATGAATTTTTTGTTTAAAATTTATTTTGCTTCTTTTGTTCAACACTTTTTATACCTCGTTTAATGATTTTTTATTGCTCAGAAAAATTTTAAAGAATTTTTTTCAATATTGCGCGTCAAAAACCAAAAGGGCGCGTATTGATGAAAAAATTGAAAACATCTTACTTGTTAATATCTTGATAGGGATGCTAGTTAGACGGATTTTGCAAGAGATCTTTTTTGTAGATAATAAAATTTTCTACAAAAAAGATCTCGTGATAAAAATTTCTATCTCCAGTAGTTTTGAAGAAAAAATGTGTTAAAAAATGTTATAAATATTTTCTAGTGTTGATAGGATTTCACGTGGAAATTTCTTGCAGACAAACTCTCTCGAGGCGAGATTTGACCGCGAACGATCCTGGCTGTGTTCGCTCGTCGTCGCATTGCGACAAAACATCACGCTTCCGCAATAAGACTGTGAGATTAACTTTGCGATACACTTGATTTTTAGTCTTGATGCGTCACCTGAAAAGATTCGCTATGTTTCTCACGATTTTTTTTTGGTAACTTTACTTTTTCCTTTGACTCTACACGACACATCGTGTCCTCGGGCGCGTTGTTAGCGTTCTCGTCGCATATGTGTATGTGTCTGACGAGATAAAAATGTAAATATATACGCGTGACAATTGCGTAACAATCACATTCAGAGGTCAAATGTACACAATATTCTCGAGAGGCATAAACAGAGCAAAAAATGCCAAGGTAACACACATGGATGTATTAAATTTATCTCAGAAATTTTATGTATAAAATTCCGTTGAATTACTCGCGAAATTCGAGATGGACAAAAAAAAAATTCATTCGCGCCGCCTATTTAAAGCTTTTTATTCATCATACAAATTTAATTTGCATGATACAATCACAATTAGCAATGGTTCATTTAAAAAAAAATTTTTTTTTTTAAACCTTGAACCGGATTCCAAACATTTTTAGCAATATATCATCGAAAATAATGACTTAATTCATTAACTAATTAATTTTTTATCAAATATTCAATTTTTTGCAATCGAAAAAAACATCAAAAAAAATTTTTAAATTGATATAATGACCGAAATTCATCATTATAATGGCAATCATTGAAATAATACTTATTTCCACGATAAAACATAAGATATAAATGAGTAAAATGTAATTAAAGTATCATCACGTATGTAAATATTGCATAAAAACATCTGACGTGACATTCCGCTTTTTTTTGACCCTCCTCTGACCTTACATAACGAGTTTTAAGTTACATCTCGTTAGACAAAGCGCCGCAGTGACTTGAATTACATATAAATACACGTGAGGCTCCGGAAGTATGTATTCTACTGAAAAAAAAGTCCACACGATTAAATGTCATAATAAAAAAAAAATTCATCAACATCTCATCATATCCGTATTTTCGGTCGATAAACTGAAAAACAAATGGCTTTATCGTGTCCCTTTGGCGTACGCTACCGATAACTATCGATAGAAATTTTATGTAGTGGTGCGGAGGAACGCGGAGGTATTTTATTTATTTTTTTCGTCCATAAAATCGTCGTCAGTAGCGTGTCGTTGCACAGGTGCGTATATGCAATCTATAGTTGCGAAGTTGCTGTGGACTGCGGAAGACCGAGAGTTTCCCGTTGTCTAGAAACGCTGAAAGACAAAAATCTAAAGTAAAATTATTCAGTTGTCAATAGTTTATATGCTCCGGCACGATTCTCACACACGCGGATGCGTGTATAGTTGTGGGAGGTGACTAAAAAAATCTAAAGTAAAATTATTCAGTTGTCAATAGTTTATATGCTCCGGCACGATTCTCACACACGCGGATGCGTGTATAGTTGTGGGAGGTGACTAAATAGGCCAAGCGACAGAGACCGCGGTTATACTTGATCGTAACGCAAAATTTTGCCGCAGTCTAGTTTTTTGACAGATGTTAGGGGGGGTCGTGAAAAGAGGGGAATGTAGGGTGGTCACAACTAGCCGCCATATTGGAAAACGCGTTTGTCGCTATATCTTCGAAAATATTGATTTTAAAGGAAAAATTGTGGAGTGCTTTTTTGTTCATAACTAAATTCCCTAACTTTTTTATCTCAAACTTTTTTCCGTAACTCTCACCGTTTTTTTAGTATTTTTGTTTATTTCAACACGTTTGTTGTTTTTCGTTTATAAAACCTTTAAAATGCTATAAATTGATAAAATACCTATTACAAAAGTTATTCCTCATTAAATTTCCTACAACTTTTGTATAAAACTTTTTTTGATAAAATAAATATTTTCGGAGTTATGAGTTGTTAACGTAGCGCGAAAACAGGCTTCGAATTGCAGTTAGAGAATTATCCAAAAAATTCACTTACTTGTATCCAAATTGAAGCTGCTTCATGATGATTAGTTGGATGATTATCGATTAGTTGGATATTAAATGTCATTTAATTAAACTTGCAATTCTCTAGGGTACTATAAAATATTTCTATAATCTATAAAGTGATTCAAAGGAAGGAAAAGTTAAAGAATATTTATTCTCGTTATAAAAATAAACAAGAAAAAAAAAACTACATTAATTTTCGACGCTTTCCAGAATTAATCATAATCTTTTAACATTTAGAATTTAATCTAAATTATTATTATGCAATGCACCCTGCAGTACCCTAGAGAATTATATGTATAATTAAATGACATTTAATATCCAACTAATCGATAATCATCCAACTAATCATCATGAAGCAGCTTCAATTTGGATACAAGTAAGTGAATTTTTTGGATA